>CALYMW010000542.1:0-37500 GCA_944588485.1 Phosphuga atrata
AAGTCAAGTCAAGTCAAGTCAAGTCAAGTCAAGTCAAGTCAAGTCAAGTCAAGTCACGTCAAGTCAAGTCAAGTCAAGTCAAGTCAAGTCAAGTCAAGTCAAGTCAAGTCAAGTCAAGTCAAGTCAAGTCAAGTCAAGTCAAGTCAAGTCAAGTCAAGTCAAGTCAAGTCAAGTCAAGTCAAGTCAAGTCAAGTCAAGTCAAGTCAAGTCAACTCAAGTCAACTCAAGTCAACTCAAGTCAACTCAACTCAACTCAACTCAACTCAACTCAACTCAACTCAACTCAACTCAACTCAACTCAACTCAACTCAACTCAACTCAACTCAACTCAACTCAACTCAACTCAACTCAACTCAACTCAACTCAACTCAACTCAACTCAACTCAACTCAACTCAACTCAACTCAACTCAACTCAACTCAACTCAACTCAACTCAACTCAACTCAACTCAACTCAACTCAACTCAACTCAACTCAACTCAACTCAACTCAACTCAACTCAACTCAACTCAACTCAACTCAACTCAACTCAACTCAACTCAACTCAACTCAACTCAACTCAACTCAACTCAACTCAACTCAACTCAACTCAACTCAACTCAACTCAACTCAACTCAACTCAACTCAACTCAACTCAACTCAACTCAACTCAACTCAACTCAACTCAACTCAACTCAACTCAACTCAACTCAACTCAACTCAACTCAACTCAACTCAACTCAACTCAACTCAACTAAACTCAACTCAACTCAACTCAACTCAACTCAACTCAACTCAACTCAACTCAACTCAACTCAACTCAACTCAACTCAACTCAACTCAACTCAACTCAACTCAACTCAACTCAACTCAACTCAACTCAACTCAACTCAACTCAACTCAACTCAACTCAACTCAACTCAACTCTACTCTACTCTACTCTACTCAACTCTACTCAACTCAACTCAACTCAACTCAACTCAACTCAACTCAACTCAACTCTACTCAACTCTACTCAACTCTACTCAACTCTACTCAACTCTACTCAACTCTACTCAACTCTACTCAACTCTACTCAACTCTACTCAACTCTACTCAACTCTACTCAACTCAACTCAACTCAACTCAACTCAACTCAACTCAACTCAACTCAACTCAACTCAACTCAACTCAACTCAACTCAACTCAACTCAACTCAACTCAACTCAACTCAACTCAACTCAACTCAACTCAACTCAACTCAACTCAACTCAACTCAACTCAACTCAACTCAACTCAACTCAACTCAACTCAACTCAACTCAACTCAACTCAACTCAACTCAACTCAACTCAACTCAACTCAACTCAACTCAACTCAACTCAACTCAACTCAACTCAACTCAACTCAACTCAACTCAACTCAACTCAACTCAACTCAACTCAACTCAACTCAACTCAACTCAACTCAACTCAACTCAACTCAACTCAACTCAACTCAACTCAACTCAACTCAACTCAACTCAACTCAACTCAACTCAACTCAACTCAACTCAACTCAACTCAACTCAACTCAACTCAACTCAACTCAACTCAACTCAACTCAACTCAACTCAACTCAACTCAACTCAACTCAACTCAACTCAACTCAACTCAACTCAACTCAACTCAACTCAACTCAACTCAACTCAACTCAACTCAACTCAACTCAACTCAACTCAACTCAACTCAACTCAACTCAACTCAACTCAACTCAACTCAACTCAACTCAACTCAACTCAACTCAACTCAACTCAACTCAACTCAACTCAACTCAACTCAACTCAACTCAACTCAACTCAACTCAACTCAACTCAACTCAACTCAACTCAACTCAACTCAACTCAACTCAACTCAACTCAACTCAACTCAACTCAACTCAACTCAACTCAACTCAACTCAACTCAACTCAACTCAACTCAACTCAACTCAACTCAACTCAACTCAACTCAACTCAACTCAAGTCAAGTCAAGTCAAGTCAAGTCAAGTCAAGTCAAGTCAAGTCAAGTCAAGTCAAGTCAAGTCAAGTCAAGTCAAGTCAAGTCATGTCAAGTCAAGTCAAGTCAAGTCAAGTCAAGTCAAGTCAACTCAACTCAACTCAACTCAACTCAACTCAACTCAACTCAGCTCAACGCAACTCAACTCAACTCAAGTCAACTCAAGTCAACTCAAGTCAACTCAAGTCAACTCAAGTCAACTCAAGTCAACTCATGCCAACTCAAGTCAACTCAAGTCAACTCAAGTCAACACAAGTCAACTCAAGTCAACTCAAGTCAACTCAAGTCAACTCAAGTCAACTCAAGTCAACTCAAGTCAACTCAATTCAACTCAATTCAACTCAAGTCAACTCAACTCAACTCAAGTCAACTCAAGTCAACTCAAGTCAACTCATGTCAACCCAAGTCAACTCAAGTCAACTCAAGTCAACTCAAGTCAACTCAAGTCAACTCAAGTCAACTCAAGTCAACTCAAGTCAACTCAAGTCAACTCAAGTCAACTCAATTCAACTCAATTCAACTCAAGTCAACTCAACTCAACTCAAGTCAACTCAAGTCAACTCAAGTCAACTCAAGTCAACTCAAGTCAACTCAAGTCAACTCAAGTCAACTCAAGCCAACTCAAGTCAACTCAAGTCAACTCAAGTCAACTCAAGTCAACTCAAGTCAACTCAAGTCAACTCAAGTCAACTCAAGTCAACTCAAGTCAACTCAAGTCAAGTCAAGTCAACTCAAGTCAACTCAAGTCAACTCAAGTCAACTCAAGTCAACTCAAGTCAACTCAAGTCAACTCAAGTCAACTCAAGTCAACTCAAGTCAACTCAAGTCAACTCAAGTGAACTCAAGTCAACTCAAGTCAACTCAAGTCAACTCAAGTCAACTCAAGTCAACTCAACTCAACTCAACTCGACTCAACTCAACTCAACTCAACTCAACTCAACTCAACTCAACTCAACTCAACTCAACTCAACTCAACTCAACTCAACTCAACTCAACTCAACTCAACTCTACTCTACTCTACTCTTCTCAACTCTACTCAACTCTACTCAACTCTACTCAACTCTACTCAACTCTACTCAACTCTACTCAACTCTACTCAACTCTACTCAACTCTACTCAACTCTACTCAACTCTACTCAACTCTACTCAACTCTACTTAACTCTACTCAACTCTACTCAACTCTACTCAACTCTACTCAACTCTACTCAACTCTACTCAACTCTACTCAACTCTACTCAACTCTACTCAACTCTACTCAACTCTACTCAACTCTACTCAACTCAACTCAACTCAACTCAACTCAACTCAACTCAACTCAACTCAACTCAACTCAACTCAACTCAACTCAACTCAACTCACTTCAACTCAACTCAACTCAACTCAACTCTACTCAACTCAACTCAACTCAACTCAACTCAACTCAACTCAACTCAACTCAACTCAAGTCAACTCAAGTCAACTCAAGTCAACTCAAGTCAACTCAACTCAACTCAAGTCAACTCAAGTCAACTCAAGTCAACTCAAGTCAACTCAAGTCAACTCAAGTCAACTCATGTCAACTCAAGTCAACTCAAGTCAACTCAAGTCAACTCAAGTCAAGTCAAGTCAACTCAAGTCAAGTCAAGTCAACTCAAGTCAACTCAAGTCAACTCAAGTCAACTCAAGTCAACTCAAGTCAACTCAAGTCAACTCAAGTCAACTCAAGTCAACTCAAGTCAACTCAAGTCAACTCAAGTCAACTCAAGTCAACTCAAGTCAACTCAAGTCAACTCAAGTCAACTCAACTCAACTCAACTCAACTCAACTCAACTCAACTCAACTCAACTCAACTCAACTCAACTCAACTCAACTCAACTCAACTCAACTCAACTCAACTCAACTCAACTCAACTCAACTCAACTCTACTCTACTCTACTCTACTCAACTCTACTCAACTCTACTCAACTCTACTCAACTCTACTCAACTCTACTCAACTCTACTCAACTCTACTCAACTCTACTCAACTCTACTCAACTCTACTCAACTCTACTCAACTCTACTCAACTCTACTCAACTCTACTCAACTCTACTCAACTCTACTCAACTCTACTCAACTCTACTCAACTCTACTCAACTCTACTCAACTCTAATCAACTCAACTCAACTCAACTCAACTCAACTCAACTCAACTCAACTCAACTCAACTCAACTCACTTCAACTCAACTCAACTCAACTCAACTCTACTCAACTCAACTCAACTCAACTCAACTCAACTCAACTCAACTCAACTCAACTCAACTCAACTCAACTCAACTCAACTCAACTCAACTCAACTCAACTCAACTCAACTCAACTCAACTCAACTCAACTCAACTCAACTCAACTCAACTCAACTCAACTCAACTCAACTCAACTCAACTCAACTCAACTCAACTCAACTCAACTCAACTCAACTCAACTCAACTCAACTCAACTCAACTCAACTCAACTCAACTCAACTCAACTCAACTCAACTCAACTCAACTCAACTCAACTCAACTCAACTCAACTCAACTCAACTCAACTCAACTCAACTCAACTCAACTCAACTCAACTCAACTCAACTCAACTCAACTCAACTCAACTCAACTCAACTCAACTCAACTCAACTCAACTCAACTCAACTCAACTCAACTCAACTCAACTCAACTCAACTCAACTCAACTCAACTCAACTCAACTCAACTCAACTCAACTCAACTCAACTCAACTCAACTCAACTCAACTCAACTCAACTCAACTCAACTCAACTCAACTCAACTCAACTCAACTCAACTCAACTCAACTCAACTCAACTCAACTCAACTCAAGTCAAGTCAAGTCAAGTCAAGTCAAGTCAAGTCAAGTCAAGTCAAGTCAAGTCAAGTCAAGTCAAGTCAAGTCAAGTCATGTCAAGTCAAGTCAAGTCAAGTCAAGTCAAGTCAAGTCAACTCAACTCAACTCAACTCAACTCAACTCAACTCAGCTCAACGCAACTCAACTCAACTCAAGTCAACTCAAGTCAACTCAAGTCAACTCAAGTCAACTCAAGTCAACTCAAGTCAACTCATGCCAACTCAAGTCAACTCAAGTCAACTCAAGTCAACACAAGTCAACTCAAGTCAACTCAAGTCAACTCAAGTCAACTCAAGTCAACTCAAGTCAACTCAAGTCAACTCAATTCAACTCAATTCAACTCAAGTCAACTCAACTCAACTCAAGTCAACTCAAGTCAACTCAAGTCAACTCATGTCAACCCAAGTCAACTCAAGTCAACTCAAGTCAACTCAAGTCAACTCAAGTCAACTCAAGTCAACTCAAGTCAACTCAAGTCAACTCAAGTCAACTCAAGTCAACTCAAGTCAACTCAATTCAACTCAATTCAACTCAAGTCAACTCAACTCAACTCAAGTCAACTCAAGTCAACTCAAGTCAACTCAAGTCAACTCAAGTCAACTCAAGTCAACTCAAGTCAACTCAAGCCAACTCAAGTCAACTCAAGTCAACTCAAGTCAACTCAAGTCAACTCAAGTCAACTCAAGTCAACTCAAGTCAACTCAAGTCAACTCAAGTCAACTCAAGTCAACTCAAGTCAAGTCAAGTCAACTCAAGTCAACTCAAGTCAACTCAAGTCAACTCAAGTCAACTCAAGTCAACTCAAGTCAACTCAAGTCAACTCAAGTCAACTCAAGTCAACTCAAGTGAACTCAAGTCAACTCAAGTCAACTCAAGTCAACTCAAGTCAACTCAAGTCAACTCAACTCAACTCAACTCGACTCAACTCAACTCAACTCAACTCAACTCAACTCAACTCAACTCAACTCAACTCAACTCAACTCAACTCAACTCAACTCAACTCAACTCAACTCAACTCAACTCTACTCTACTCTACTCTACTCAACTCTACTCAACTCTACTCAACTCTACTCAACTCTACTCAACTCTACTCAACTCTACTCAACTCTACTCAACTCTACTCAACTCTACTCAACTCTACTCAACTCTACTCAACTCTACTCAACTCTACTCAACTCTACTCAACTCTACTCAACTCTACTCAACTCTACTCAACTCTACTCAACTCTACTCAACTCTACTCAACTCTACTCAACTCTACTCAACTCTACTCAACTCTACTCAACTCTACTCAACTCTACTCAACTCTATTCAACTCAACTCAACTCAACTCAACTCAACTCAACTCAACTCAACTCAACTCAACTCAACTCAACTCAACTCAACTCAACTCAACTCACTTCAACTCAACTCAACTCAACTCAACTCAACTCAACTCAACTCAACTCAACTCAACTCAACTCAACTCAACTCAACTCAACTCAAGTCAACTCAAGTCAACTCAAGTCAACTCAAGTCAACTCAACTCAACTCAAGTCAACTCAAGTCAACTCAAGTCAACTCAAGTCAACTCAAGTCAACTCAAGTCAACTCAAGTCAACTCAAGTCAACTCAAGTCAACTCAAGTCAACTCAAGTCAAGTCAAGTCAACTCAAGTCAACTCAAGTCAACTCAAGTCAACTCAAGTCAACTCAAGTCAACTCAAGTCAACTCAAGTCAACTCAAGTCAACTCAAGTCAACTCAAGTCAACTCAACTCAACTCAACTCAACTCAACTCAACTCAACTCAACTCAACTCAACTCAACTCAACTCAACTCAACTCAACTCAACTCAACTCAACTCAACTCAACTCAACTCAACTCAACTCAACTCAACTCAACTCAACTCAACTCAACTCAACTCAACTCAACTCAACTCAACTCAACTCAACTCAACTCAACTCAACTCAACTCAACTCAACTCAACTCAACTCAACTCAACTCAACTCAACTCAACTCAACTCAACTCAACTCAACTCAACTCAACTCAACTCAACTCAACTCAACTCAACTCAACTCAACTCAACTCAACTCAACTCAACTCAACTCAACTCAACTCAACTCAACTCAACTCAACTCAACTCAACTCAACTCAACTCAACTCAACTCAACTCAACTCAACTCAACTCAACTCAACTCAACTCAACTCAACTCAACTCAACTCAACTCAACTCAACTCAACTCAACTCAACTCAACTCAACTCAACTCAACTCAACTCAACTCAACTCAACTCAACTCAACTCAACTCAACTCAACTCAACTCAACTCAACTCAACTCAACTCAACTCAACTCAACTCAACTCAACTCAACTCAACTCAACTCAACTCAACTCAACTCAACTCAACTCAACTCAACTCAACTCAACTCAACTCAACTCAACTCAACTCAACTCAACTCAACTCAACTCAACTCAACTCAACTCAACTCAACTCAACTCAACTCAACTCAACTCAACTCAACTCAACTCAACTCAACTCAACTCAACTCAACTCAACTCAACTCAACTCAACTCAACTCAACTCAACTCAACTCAACTCAACTCAACTCAACTCAACTCAACTCAACTCAACTCAACTCAACTCAACTCAACTCAACTCAACTCAACTCAACTCAACTCAACTCAACTCAACTCAACTCAACTCAACTCAACTCAACTCAACTCAACTCAACTCAACTCAACTCAACTCAACTCAACTCAACTCAACTCAACTCAACTCAACTCAACTCAACTCAACTCAACTCAACTCAACTCAACTCAACTCAACTCAACTCAACTCAACTCAACTCAACTCAACTCAACTCAACTCAACTCAACTCAACTCAACTCAACTCAACTCAACTCAACTCAACTCAACTCAACTCAACTCAACTCAACTCAACTCAACTCAACTCAACTCAACTCAACTCAACTCAACTCAACTCAACTCAACTCAACTCAACTCAACTCAACTCAACTCAACTCAACTCAACTCAACTCAACTCAACTCAACTCAACTCAACTCAACTCAACTCAACTCAACTCAACTCAACTCAACTCAACTCAACTCAACTCAACTCAACTCAACTCAACTCAACTCAACTCAACTCAACTCAACTCAACTCAACTCAACTCAACTCAACTCAACTCAACTCAACTCAACTCAACTCAACTCAACTCAACTCAACTCAACTCAACTCAACTCAACTCAACTCAACTCAACTCAACTCAACTCAACTCAACTCAACTCAACTCAACTCAACTCAACTCAACTCAACTCAACTCAACTCAACTCAACTCAACTCAACTCAACTCAACTCAACTCAACTCAACTCAACTCAACTCAACTCAACTCAACTCAACTCAACTCAACTCAACTCAACTCAACTCAACTCAACTCAACTCAACTCAACTCAACTCAACTCAACTCAACTCAACTCAACTCAACTCAACTCAACTCAACTCAACTCAACTCAACTCAACTCAACTCAACTCAACTCAACTCAACTCAACTCAACTCAACTCAACTCAACTCAACTCAACTCAACTCAACTCAACTCAACTCAACTCAACTCAACTCAACTCAACTCAACTCAACTCAACTCAACTCAACTCAACTCAACTCAACTCAACTCAACTCAACTCAACTCAACTCAACTCAACTCAACTCAAGTCAAGTCAAGTCAAGTCAAGTCAAGTCAAGTCAAGTCAAGTCAAGTCAAGTCAAGTCAAGTCAAGTCAAGTCAAGTCAAGTCAAGTCAAGTCAAGTCAAGTCAAGTCATGTCAAGTCAAGTCAAGTCAAGTCAAGTCAAGTCAAGTCAAGTCAACTCAACTCAACTCAACTCAACTCAACTCAACTCAGCTCAACGCAACTCAACTCAACTCAAGTCAACTCAAGTCAACTCAAGTCAACTCAAGTCAACTCAAGTCAACTCAAGTCAACTCATGCCAACTCAAGTCAACTCAAGTCAACTCAAGTCAACTCAAGTCAACACAAGTCAACTCAAGTCAACTCAAGTCAACTCAAGTCAACTCAAGTCAACTCAAGTCAACTCAATTCAACTCAATTCAACTCAAGTCAACTCAACTCAACTCAAGTCAACTCAAGTCAACTCAAGTCAACTCAAGTCAACTCATGTCAACCCAAGTCAACTCAAGTCAACTCAAGTCAACTCAAGTCAACTCAAGTCAACTCAAGTCAACTCAAGTCAACTCAAGTCAACTCAATTCAACTCAATTCAACTCAAGTCAACTCAACTCAACTCAAGTCAACTCAAGTCAACTCAAGTCAACTCAAGTCAACTCAAGTCAACTCAAGTCAACTCAAGTCAACTCAAGTCAACTCAAGTCAACTCAAGTCAACTCAAGTCAACTCAAGTCAACTCAAGTCAACTCAAGTCAACTCAAGTCAACTCAAGTCAACTCAAGTCAACTCAAGTCAACTCAAGTCAACTCAAGTCAACTCAAGTCAACTCAAGTCAAGTCAAGTCAACTCAAGTCAACTCAAGTCAACTCAAGTCAACTCAAGTCAACTCAAGTCAACTCAAGTCAACTCAAGTCAACTCAAGTCAACTCAAGTCAACTCAAGTCAACTCAACTCAACTCAACTCAAGTCAACTCAAGTCAACTCAAGTCAACTCAAGTCAACTCAAGTCAAGTCAAGTCAAGTCAAGTCAAGTCAAGTCAAGTCAAGTCAAGTCAAGTCAAGTCAAGTCAAGTCAAGTCAAGTCAAGTCAAGTCAAGTCAAGTCAAGTCAAGTCAAGTCAAGTCAATTCAACTCAACTCAACTCAACTCAGCTCAACGCAACTCAACTCAACTCAACTCAAGTCAAGTCAAGTCAAGTCAAGTCAAGTCAAGTCAAGTCAAGTCAAGTCAAGTCAAGTCAAGTCACGTCAAGTCAAGTCAAGTCAAGTCAAGTCAAGTCAAGTCAAGTCAATTCAAGTCAAGTCAAGTCAAGTCAAGTCAAGTCAAGTCAAGTCAAGTCAAGTCAAGTCAAGTCAAGTCAAGTCAAGTCAAGTCAAGTCAAGTCAAGTCAAGTCAAGTCAACTCAAGTCAACTCAAGTCAACTCAAGTCAACTCAACTCAACTCAACTCAACTCAACTCAACTCAACTCAACTCAACTCAACTCAACTCAACTCAACTCAACTCAACTCAACTCAACTCAACTCAACTCAACTCAACTCAACTCAACTCAACTCAACTCAACTCAACTCAACTCAACTCAACTCAACTCAACTCAACTCAACTCAACTCAACTCAACTCAACTCAACTCAACTCAACTCAACTCAACTCAACTCAACTCAACTCAACTCAACTCAACTCAACTCAACTCAACTCAACTCAACTCAACTCAACTCAACTCAACTCAACTCAACTCAACTCAACTCAACTCAACTCAACTCAACTCAACTCAACTCAACTCAACTCAACTCAACTCAACTCAACTCAACTCAACTCAACTCAACTCAACTCAACTCAACTCAACTCAACTCAACTCAACTCAACTCAACTCAACTCAACTCAACTCAACTCAACTCAACTAAACTCAACTCAACTCAACTCAACTCAACTCAACTCAACTCAACTCAACTCAACTCAACTCAACTCAACTCAACTCAACTCAACTCAACTCAACTCAACTCAACTCAACTCAACTCAACTCAACTCAACTCAACTCAACTCAACTCAACTCAACTCAACTCAACTCTACTCTACTCTACTCTACTCAACTCAACTCAACTCAACTCAACTCAACTCAACTCAACTCAACTCAACTCAACTCTACTCAACTCTACTCAACTCTACTCAACTCTACTCAACTCTACTCAACTCTACTCAACTCTACTCAACTCTACTCAACTCTACTCAACTCTACTCAACTCTACTCAACTCAACTCAACTCAACTCAACTCAACTCAACTCAACTCAACTCAACTCAACTCAACTCAACTCAACTCAACTCAACTCAACTCAACTCAACTCAACTCAACTCAACTCAACTCAACTCAACTCAACTCAACTCAACTCAACTCAACTCAACTCAACTCAACTCAACTCAACTCAACTCAACTCAACTCAACTCAACTCAACTCAACTCAACTCAACTCAACTCAACTCAACTCAACTCAACTCAACTCAACTCAACTCAACTCAACTCAACTCAACTCAACTCAACTCAACTCAACTCAACTCAACTCAACTCAACTCAACTCAACTCAACTCAACTCAACTCAACTCAACTCAACTCAACTCAACTCAACTCAACTCAACTCAACTCAACTCAACTCAACTCAACTCAACTCAACTCAACTCAACTCAACTCAACTCAACTCAACTCAACTCAACTCAACTCAACTCAACTCAACTCAACTCAACTCAACTCAACTCAACTCAACTCAACTCAACTCAACTCAACTCAACTCAACTCAACTCAACTCAACTCAACTCAACTCAACTCAACTCAACTCAACTCAACTCAACTCAACTCAACTCAACTCAACTCAACTCAACTCAACTCAACTTAACTCAACTCAACTCAACTCAACTCAACTCAACTCAACTCAACTCAACTCAACTCAACTCAACTCAACTCAACTCAACTCAACTCAACTCAACTCAACTCAACTCAACTCAACTCAACTCAACTCAACTCAACTCAACTCAACTCAACTCAACTCAACTCAACTCAACTCAACTCAACTCAACTCAACTCAACTCAACTCAACTCAACTCAACTCAACTCAACTCAACTCAACTCAAGTCAAGTCAAGTCAAGTCAAGTCAAGTCAAGTCAAGTCAAGTCAAGTCAAGTCAAGTCAAGTCAAGTCAAGTCATGTCAAGTCAAGTCAAGTCAAGTCAAGTCAAGTCAAGTCAACTCAACTCAACTCAACTCAACTCAACTCAACTCAGCTCAACGCAACTCAACTCAACTCAAGTCAACTCAAGTCAACTCAAGTCAACTCAAGTCAACTCAAGTCAACTCAAGTCAACTCATGCCAACTCAAGTCAACTCAAGTCAACTCAAGTCAACACAAGTCAACTCAAGTCAACTCAAGTCAACTCAAGTCAACTCAAGTCAACTCAAGTCAACTCAAGTCAACTCAATTCAACTCAATTCAACTCAAGTCAACTCAACTCAACTCAAGTCAACTCAAGTCAACTCATGTCAACCCAAGTCAACTCAAGTCAACTCAAGTCAACTCAAGTCAACTCAAGTCAACTCAAGTCAACTCAAGTCAACTCAAGTCAACTCAAGTCAACTCAAGTCAACTCAAGTCAACTCAATTCAACTCAATTCAACTCAAGTCAACTCAACTCAACTCAAGTCAACTCAAGTCAACTCAAGTCAACTCAAGTCAACTCAAGTCAACTCAAGTCAACTCAAGTCAACTCAAGCCAACTCAAGTCAACTCAAGTCAACTCAAGTCAACTCAAGTCAACTCAAGTCAACTCAAGTCAACTCAAGTCAACTCAAGTCAACTCAAGTCAACTCAAGTCAAGTCAAGTCAACTCAAGTCAACTCAAGTCAACTCAAGTCAACTCAAGTCAACTCAAGTCAACTCAAGTCAACTCAAGTCAACTCAAGTCAACTCAAGTCAACTCAAGTCAACTCAAGTGAACTCAAGTCAACTCAAGTCAACTCAAGTCAACTCAAGTCAACTCAAGTCAACTCAACTCAACTCAACTCAACTCAACTCAACTCAACTCAACTCAACTCAACTCAACTCAACTCAACTCAACTCAACTCAACTCAACTCAACTCAACTCAACTCAACTCTACTCTACTCTACTCTACTCAACTCTACTCAACTCTACTCAACTCTACTCAACTCTACTCAACTCTACTCAACTCTACTCAACTCTACTCAACTCTACTCAACTCTACTCAACTCTACTCAACTCTACTCAACTCTACTCAACTCTACTTAACTCTACTCAACTCTACTCAACTCTACTCAACTCTACTCAACTCTACTCAACTCTACTCAACTCTACTCAACTCTACTCAACTCTACTCAACTCTACTCAACTCTACTCAACTCTACTCAACTCTACTCAACTCAACTCAACTCAACTCAACTCAACTCAACTCAACTCAACTCAACTCAACTCAACTCAACTCAACTCAACTCAACTCACTTCAACTCAACTCAACTCAACTCAACTCTACTCAACTCAACTCAACTCAACTCAACTCAACTCAACTCAACTCAACTCATCTCAAGTCAACTCAAGTCAACTCAAGTCAACTCAAGTCAACTCAACTCAACTCAAGTCAACTCAAGTCAACTCAAGTCAACTCAAGTCAACTCAAGTCAACTCAAGTCAACTCATGTCAACTCAAGTCAACTCAAGTCAACTCAAGTCAACTCAAGTCAAGTCAAGTCAACTCAAGTCAAGTCAAGTCAACTCAAGTCAACTCAAGTCAACTCAAGTCAACTCAAGTCAACTCAAGTCAACTCAAGTCAACTCAAGTCAACTCAAGTCAACTCAAGTCAACTCAAGTCAACTCAAGTCAACTCAAGTCAACTCAAGTCAACTCAAGTCAACTCAAGTCAACTCAACTCAACTCAACTCAACTCAACTCAACTCAACTCAACTCAACTCAACTCAACTCAACTCAACTCAACTCAACTCAACTCAACTCAACTCAACTCAACTCAACTCAACTCTACTCTACTCTACTCTACTCAACTCTACTCAACTCTACTCAACTCTACTCAACTCTACTCAACTCTACTCAACTCTACTCAACTCTACTCAACTCTACTCAACTCTACTCAACTCTACTCAACTCTACTCAACTCTACTCAACTCTACTCAACTCTACTCAACTCTACTCAACTCTACTCAACTCTACTCAACTCTACTCAACTCTACTCAACTCTACTCAACTCTATTCAACTCAACTCAACTCAACTCAACTCAACTCAACTCAACTCAACTCAACTCAACTCAACTCACTTCAACTCAACTCAACTCAACTCAACTCTACTCAACTCAACTCAACTCAACTCAACTCAACTCAACTCAACTCAACTCAACTCAACTCAACTCAACTCAACTCAACTCAACTCAACTCAACTCAACTCAACTCAACTCAACTCAACTCAACTCAACTCAACTCAACTCAACTCAACTCAACTCAACTCAACTCAACTCAACTCAACTCAACTCAACTCAACTCAACTCAACTCAACTCAACTCAACTCAACTCAACTCAACTCAACTCAACTCAACTCAACTCAACTCAACTCAACTCAACTCAACTCAACTCAACTCAACTCAACTCAACTCAACTCAACTCAACTCAACTCAACTCAACTCAACTCAACTCAACTCAACTCAACTCAACTCAACTCAACTCAACTCAACTCAACTCAACTCAACTCAACTCAACTCAACTCAACTCAACTCAACTCAACTCAACTCAACTCAACTCAACTCAACTCAACTCAACTCAACTCAACTCAACTCAACTCAACTCAACTCAACTCAACTCAACTCAACTCAACTCAACTCAACTCAACTCAACTCAACTCAACTCAACTCAACTCAACTCAACTCAACTCAACTCAACTCAACTCAACTCAACTCAACTCAAGTCAAGTCAAGTCAAGTCAAGTCAAGTCAAGTCAAGTCAAGTCAAGTCAAGTCAAGTCAAGTCAAGTCAAGTCAAGTCATGTCAAGTCAAGTCAAGTCAAGTCAAGTCAAGTCAAGTCAACTCAACTCAACTCAACTCAACTCAACTCAACTCAGCTCAACGCAACTCAACTCAACTCAAGTCAACTCAAGTCAACTCAAGTCAACTCAAGTCAACTCAAGTCAACTCAAGTCAACTCATGCCAACTCAAGTCAACTCAAGTCAACTCAAGTCAACACAAGTCAACTCAAGTCAACTCAAGTCAACTCAAGTCAACTCAAGTCAACTCAAGTCAACTCAAGTCAACTCAAGTCAACTCAATTCAACTCAAGTCAACTCAACTCAACTCAAGTCAACTCAAGTCAACTCAAGTCAACTCATGTCAACCCAAGTCAACTCAAGTCAACTCAAGTCAACTCAAGTCAACTCAAGTCAACTCAAGTCAACTCAAGTCAACTCAAGTCAACTCAAGTCAACTCAAGTCAACTCAAGTCAACTCAATTCAACTCAATTCAACTCAAGTCAACTCAACTCAACTCAAGTCAACTCAAGTCAACTCAAGTCAACTCAAGTCAACTCAAGTCAACTCAAGTCAACTCAAGCCAACTCAAGTCAACTCAAGTCAACTCAAGTCAACTCAAGTCAACTCAAGTCAACTCAAGTCAACTCAAGTCAACTCAAGTCAACTCAAGTCAACTCAAGTCAACTCAAGTCAAGTCAAGTCAACTCAAGTCAACTCAAGTCAACTCAAGTCAACTCAAGTCAACTCAAGTCAACTCAAGTCAACTCAAGTCAACTCAAGTCAACTCAAGTCAACTCAAGTGTACTCAAGTCAACTCAAGTCAACTCAAGTCAACTCAAGTCAACTCAAGTCAACTCAACTCAACTCAACTCAACTCAACTCAACTCAACTCAACTCAACTCAACTCAACTCAACTCAACTCAACTCAACTCAACTCAACTCAACTCAACTCAACTCAACTCAACTCTACTCTACTCTACTCTACTCAACTCTACTCAACTCTACTCAACTCTACTCAACTCTACTCAACTCTACTCAACTCTACTCAACTCTACTCAACTCTACTCAACTCTACTCAACTCTACTCAACTCTACTCAACTCTACTCAACTCTACTCAACTCTACTCAACTCTACTCAACTCTACTCAACTCTACTCAACTCTACTCAACTCTACTCAACTCTACTCAACTCTACTCAACTCTACTCAACTCTACTCAACTCTACTCAACTCTACTCAACTCTACTCAACTCTACTCAACTCAACTCAACTCAACTCAACTCAACTCAACTCAACTCAACTCAACTCAACTCAACTCAACTCAACTCAACTCAACTCACTTCAACTCAACTCAACTCAACTCAACTCTACTCAACTCAACTCAACTCAACTCAACTCAACTCAACTCAACTCAACTCAACTCAAGTCAACTCAAGTCAACTCAAGTCAACTCAAGTCAACTCAACTCAACTCAAGTCAACTCAAGTCAACTCAAGTCAACTCAAGTCAACTCAAGTCAACTCAAGTCAACTCAAGTCAACTCAAGTCAACTCAAGTCAACTCAAGTCAACTCAAGTCAAGTCAAGTCAAGTCAAGTCAAGTCAAGTCAACTCAAGTCAACTCAAGTCAACTCAAGTCAACTCAAGTCAACTCAAGTCAACTCAAGTCAACTCAAGTCAACTCAAGTCAACTCAAGTCAACTCAAGTCAACTCAAGTCAACTCAAGTCAACTCAAGTCAACTCAAGTCAACTCAAGTCAACTCAAGTGAACTCAAGTCAACTCAAGTCAACTCAAGTCAACTCAAGTCAACTCAAGTCAACTCAACTCAACTCAACTCGACTCAACTCAACTCAACTCAACTCAACTCAACTCAACTCAACTCAACTCAACTCAACTCAACTCAACTCAACTCAACTCAACTCTACTCTACTCTACTCTACTCAACTCTACTCAACTCTACTCAACTCTACTCAACTCTACTCAACTCTACTCAACTCTACTCAACTCTACTCAACTCTACTCAACTCTACTCAACTCTACTCAACTCTACTCAACTCTACTCAACTCTACTCAACTCTACTCAACTCTACTCAACTCTACTCAACTCTACTCAACTCTACTCAACTCTACTCAACTCTACTCAACTCTACTCAACTCTACTCAACTCTACTCAACTCTACTCAACTCTACTCAACTCTACTCAACTCTATTCAACTCAACTCAACTCAACTCAACTCAACTCAACTCAACTCAACTCAACTCAACTCAACTCAACTCAACTCAACTCAACTCAACTCAACTCAACTCACTTCAACTCAACTCAACTCAACTCAACTCTACTCAACTCAACTCAACTCAACTCAACTCAACTCAACTCAACTCAACTCAACTCAAGTCAACTCAAGTCAACTCAAGTCAACTCAAGTCAACTCAACTCAACTCAAGTCAACTCAAGTCAACTCAAGTCAACTCAAGTCAACTCAAGTCAACTCAAGTCAACTCATGTCAACTCAAGTCAACTCAAGTCAACTCAAGTCAACTCAAGTCAAGTCAAGTCAACTCAAGTCAAGTCAAGTCAACTCAAGTCAACTCAAGTCAACTCAAGTCAACTCAAGTCAACTCAAGTCAACTCAAGTCAACTCAAGTCAACTCAAGTCAACTCAAGTCAACTCAAGTCAACTCAAGTCAACTCAAGTCAACTCAAGTCAACTCAAGTCAACTCAAGTCAACTCAACTCAACTCAACTCAACTCAACTCAACTCAACTCAACTCAACTCAACTCAACTCAACTCAACTCAACTCAACTCAACTCAACTCAACTCAACTCAACTCAACTCAACTCAACTCAACTCAACTCAACTCAACTCAACTCAACTCAACTCAACTCAACTCAACTCAACTCAACTCAACTCAACTCTACTCTACTCTACTCTACTCAACTCTACTCAACTCTACTCAACTCTACTCAACTCTACTCAACTCTACTCAACTCTACTCAACTCTACTCAACTCTACTCAACTCTACTCAACTCTACTCAACTCTACTCAACTCTACTCAACTCTACTCAACTCTACTCAACTCTACTCAACTCTACTCAACTCTACTCAACTCTACTCAACTCTACTCAACTCTACTCAACTCTATTCAACTCAACTCAACTCAACTCAACTCAACTCAACTCAACTCAACTCAACTCAACTCAACTCACTTCAACTCAACTCAACTCAACTCAACTCTACTCAACTCAACTCAACTCAACTCAACTCAACTCAACTCAACTCAACTCAACTCAACTCAACTCAACTCAACTCAACTCAACTCAACTCAACTCAACTCAACTCAACTCAACTCAACTCAACTCAACTCAACTCAACTCAACTCAACTCAACTCAACTCAACTCAACTCAACTCAACTCAACTCAACTCAACTCAACTCAACTCAACTCAACTCAACTCAACTCAACTCAACTCAACTCAACTCAACTCAACTCAACTCAACTCAACTCAACTCAACTCAACTCAACTCAACTCAACTCAACTCAACTCAACTCAACTCAACTCAACTCAACTCAACTCAACTCAACTCAACTCAACTCAACTCAACTCAACTCAACTCAACTCAACTCAACTCAACTCAACTCAACTCAACTCAACTCAACTCAACTCAACTCAACTCAACTCAACTCAACTCAACTCAACTCAACTCAACTCAACTCAACTCAACTCAACTCAACTCAACTCAACTCAACTCAACTCAACTCAACTCAACTCAACTCAACTCAACTCAACTCAACTCAACTCAACTCAACTCAACTCAACTCAACTCAACTCAACTCAACTCAACTCAACTCAACTCAAGTCAAGTCAAGTCAAGTCAAGTCAAGTCAAGTCAAGTCAAGTCAAGTCAAGTCAAGTCAAGTCAAGTCAAGTCAAGTCATGTCAAGTCAAGTCAAGTCAAGTCAAGTCAAGTCAAGTCAACTCAACTCAACTCAACTCAACTCAACTCAACTCAGCTCAACGCAACTCAACTCAACTCAAGTCAACTCAAGTCAACTCAAGTCAACTCAAGTCAACTCAAGTCAACTCAAGTCAACTCATGCCAACTCAAGTCAACTCAAGTCAACTCAAGTCAACACAAGTCAACTCAAGTCAACTCAAGTCAACTCAAGTCAACTCAAGTCAACTCAAGTCAACTCAAGTCAACTCAATTCAACTCAATTCAACTCAAGTCAACTCAACTCAACTCAAGTCAACTCAAGTCAACTCAAGTCAACTCATGTCAACCCAAGTCAACTCAAGTCAACTCAAGTCAACTCAAGTCAACTCAAGTCAACTCAAGTCAACTCAAGTCAACTCAAGTCAACTCAAGTCAACTCAAGTCAACTCAAGTCAACTCAATTCAACTCAATTCAACTCAAGTCAACTCAACTCAACTCAAGTCAACTCAAGTCAACTCAAGTCAACTCAAGTCAACTCAAGTCAACTCAAGTCAACTCAAGTCAACTCAAGCCAACTCAAGTCAACTCAAGTCAACTCAAGTCAACTCAAGTCAACTCAAGTCAACTCAAGTCAACTCAAGTCAACTCAAGTCAACTCAAGTCAACTCAAGTCAACTCAAGTCAAGTCAAGTCAACTCAAGTCAACTCAAGTCAACTCAAGTCAACTCAAGTCAACTCAAGTCAACTCAAGTCAACTCAAGTCAACTCAAGTCAACTCAAGTCAACTCAAGTGAACTCAAGTCAACTCAAGTCAACTCAAGTCAACTCAAGTCAACTCAAGTCAACTCAACTCAACTCAACTCAACTCAACTCAACTCAACTCAACTCAACTCAACTCAACTCAACTCAACTCAACTCAACTCAACTCAACTCAACTCAACTCAACTCAACTCAACTCAACTCTACTCTACTCTACTCTACTCAACTCTACTCAACTCTACTCAACTCTACTCAACTCTACTCAACTCTACTCAACTCTACTCAACTCTACTCAACTCTACTCAACTCTACTCAACTCTACTCAACTCTACTCAACTCTACTCAACTCTACTCAACTCTACTCAACTCTACTCAACTCTACTCAACTCTACTCAACTCTACTCAACTCTACTCAACTCTACTCAACTCTACTCAACTCTACTCAACTCTACTCAACTCTACTCAACTCTACTCAACTCTACTCAACTCTATTCAACTCAACTCAACTCAACTCAACTCAACTCAACTCAACTCAACTCAACTCAACTCAACTCAACTCAACTCAACTCAACTCAACTCAACTCACTTCAACTCAACTCAACTCAACTCAACTCTACTCAACTCAACTCAACTCAACTCAACTCAACTCAACTCAACTCAACTCAACTCAAGTCAACTCAAGTCAACTCAAGTCAACTCAAGTCAACTCAACTCAACTCAAGTCAACTCAAGTCAACTCAAGTCAACTCAAGTCAACTCAAGTCAACTCAAGTCAACTCATGTCAACTCAAGTCAACTCAAGTCAACTCAAGTCAACTCAAGTCAACTCAAGTCAACTCAAGTCAACTCAAGTCAACTCAAGTCAACTCAAGTCAACTCAAGTCAACTCAAGTCAACTCAAGTCAACTCAAGTCAACTCAAGTCAACTCAAGTCAACTCAACTCAACTCAACTCAACTCAACTCAACTCAACTCAACTCAACTCAACTCAACTCAACTCAACTCAACTCAACTCAACTCAACTCAACTCAACTCAACTCAACTCAACTCAACTCAACTCAACTCAACTCAACTCAACTCAACTCAACTCAACTCAACTCAACTCAACTCAACTCAACTCAACTCAACTCAACTCAACTCAACTCAACTCAACTCAACTCAACTCAACTCAACTCAACTCAACTCAACTCAACTCAACTCAACTCAACTCAACTCAACTCAACTCAACTCAACTCAACTCAACTCAACTCAACTCAACTCAACTCAACTCAACTCAACTCAACTCAACTCAACTCAACTCAACTCAACTCAACTCAACTCAACTCAACTCAACTCAACTCAACTCAACTCAACTCAACTCAACTCAACTCAACTCAACTCAACTCAACTCAACTCAACTCAACTCAACTCAACTCAACTCAACTCAACTCAACTCAACTCAACTCAACTCAACTCAACTCAACTCAACTCAACTCAACTCAACTCAACTCAACTCAACTCAACTCAACTCAACTCAACTCAACTCAACTCAACTCAACTCAACTCAACTCAACTCAACTCAACTCAACTCAACTCAACTCAACTCAACTCAACTCAACTCAACTCAACTCAACTCAACTCAACTCAACTCAACTCAACTCAACTCAACTCAACTCAACTCAACTCAACTCAACTCAACTCAACTCAACTCAACTCAACTCAACTCAACTCAACTCAACTCAACTCAACTCAACTCAACTCAACTCAACTCAACTCAACTCAACTCAACTCAACTCAACTCAACTCAACTCAACTCAACTCAACTCAACTCAACTCAACTCAACTCAACTCAACTCAACTCAACTCAACTCAACTCAACTCAACTCAACTCAACTCAACTCAACTCAACTCAACTCAACTCAACTCAACTCAACTCAACTCAACTCAACTCAACTCAACTCAACTCAACTCAACTCAACTCAACTCAACTCAACTCAACTCAACTCAACTCAACTCAACTCAACTCAACTCAACTCAACTCAACTCAACTCAACTCAACTCAACTCAACTCAACTCAACTCAACTCAACTCAACTCAACTCAACTCAACTCAACTCAACTCAACTCAACTCAACTCAACTCAACTCAACTCAACTCAACTCAACTCAACTCAACTCAACTCAACTCAACTCAACTCAACTCAACTCAACTCAACTCAACTCAACTCAACTCAACTCAACTCAACTCAACTCAACTCAACTCAACTCAACTCAACTCAACTCAACTCAACTCAACTCAACTCAACTCAACTCAACTCAACTCAACTCAACTCAACTCAACTCAACTCAACTCAACTCAACTCAACTCAACTCAACTCAACTCAACTCAACTCAACTCAACTCAACTCAACTCAACTCAACTCAACTCAACTCAACTCAACTCAACTCAACTCAACTCAACTCAACTCAACTCAACTCAACTCAACTCAACTCAACTCAACTCAACTCAACTCAACTCAACTCAACTCAACTCAACTCAACTCAACTCAACTCAACTCAACTCAACTCAACTCAACTCAACTCAACTCAACTCAACTCAACTCAACTCAACTCAACTCAACTCAACTCAACTCAACTCAACTCAACTCAACTCAACTCAACTCAACTCAACTCAACTCAACTCAACTCAACTCAACTCAACTCAACTCAACTCAACTCAACTCAACTCAACTCAACTCAACTCAACTCAAGTCAAGTCAAGTCAAGTCAAGTCAAGTCAAGTCAAGTCAAGTCAAGTCAAGTCAAGTCAAGTCAAGTCAAGTCAAGTCAAGTCAAGTCAAGTCAAGTCAAGTCAAGTCAAGTCAAGTCAAGTCATGTCAAGTCAAGTCAAGTCAAGTCAAGTCAAGTCAAGTCAAGTCAACTCAACTCAACTCAACTCAACTCAACTCAGCTCAACGCAACTCAACTCAACTCAAGTCAACTCAAGTCAACTCAAGTCAACTCAAGTCAACTCAAGTCAACTCAAGTCAACTCATGCCAACTCAAGTCAACTCAAGTCAACTCAAGTCAACTCAAGTCAACACAAGTCAACTCAAGTCAACTCAAGTCAACTCAAGTCAACTCAAGTCAACTCAAGTCAACTCAAGTCAACTCAATTCAACTCAAGTCAACTCAACTCAACTCAAGTCAACTCAAGTCAACTCAAGTCAACTCAAGTCAACTCATGTCAACCCAAGTCAACTCAAGTCAACTCAAGTCAACTCAAGTCAACTCAAGTCAACTCAAGTCAACTCAAGTCAACTCAAGTCAACTCAATTCAACTCAATTCAACTCAAGTCAACTCAACTCAACTCAAGTCAACTCAAGTCAACTCAAGTCAACTCAAGTCAACTCAAGTCAACTCAAGTCAACTCAAGTCAACTCAAGTCAACTTAAGTCAACTCAAGTCAACTCAAGTCAACTCAAGTCAACTCAAGTCAACTCAAGTCAACTCAAGTCAACTCAAGTCAACTCAAGTCAACTCAAGTCAACTCAAGTCAACTCAAGTCAACTCAAGTCAACTCAAGTCAAGTCAAGTCAACTCAAGTCAACTCAAGTCAACTCAAGTCAACTCAAGTCAACTCAAGTCAACTCAAGTCAACTCAAGTCAACTCAAGTCAACTCAAGTCAACTCAAGTCAACTCAACTCAACTCAACTCAAGTCAACTCAAGTCAACTCAAGTCAACTCAAGTCAACTCAAGTCAAGTCAAGTCAAGTCAAGTCAAGTCAAGTCAAGTCAAGTCAAGTCAAGTCAAGTCAAGTCAAGTCAAGTCAAGTCAAGTCAAGTCAAGTCAAGTCAAGTCAAGTCAAGTCAAGTCAAGTCAAGTCAACTCAACTCAACTCAACTCAGCTCAACGCAACTCAACTCAACTCAACTCAAGTCAAGTCAAGTCAAGTCAAGTCAAGTCAAGTCAAGTCAAGTCAAGTCAAGTCACGTCAAGTCAAGTCAAGTCAAGTCAAGTCAAGTCAAGTCAAGTCAATTCAAGTCAAGTCAAGTCAAGTCAAGTCAAGTCAAGTCAAGTCAAGTCAAGTCAAGTCAAGTCAAGTCAAGTCAAGTCAAGTCAAGTCAAGTCAAGTCAAGTCAAGTCAACTCAAGTCAACTCAAGTCAACTCAAGTCAACTCAACTCAACTCAACTCAACTCAACTCAACTCAACTCAACTCAACTCAACTCAACTCAACTCAACTCAACTCAACTCAACTCAACTCAACTCAACTCAACTCAACTCAACTCAACTCAACTCAACTCAACTCAACTCAACTCAACTCAACTCAACTCAACTCAACTCAACTCAACTCAACTCAACTCAACTCAACTCAACTCAACTCAACTCAACTCAACTCAACTCAACTCAACTCAACTCAACTCAACTCAACTCAACTCAACTCAACTCAACTCAACTCAACTCAACTCAACTCAACTCAACTCAACTCAACTCAACTCAACTCAACTCAACTCAACTCAACTCAACTCAACTCAACTCAACTCAACTCAACTCAACTCAACTCAACTCAACTCAACTCAACTCAACTCAACTCAACTCAACTCAACTCAACTCAACTCAACTCAACTCAACTCAACTCAACTCAACTCAACTCAACTCAACTCAACTCAACTCAACTCAACTCAACTCAACTCAACTCAACTCAACTCAACTCAACTCAACTCAACTCAACTCAACTCAACTCAACTCAACTCAACTCAACTCAACTCAACTCAACTCAACTCAACTCAACTCAACTCAACTCAACTCAACTCAACTCAACTCAACTCAACTCAACTCAACTCTACTCTACTCTACTCTACTCAACTCTACTCAACTCAACTCAACTCAACTCAACTCAACTCAACTCAACTCAACTCAACTCAACTCTACTCAACTCTACTCAACTCTACTCAACTCTACTCAACTCTACTCAACTCTACTCAACTCTACTCAACTCTACTCAACTCTACTCAACTCTACTCAACTCAACTCAACTCAACTCAACTCAACTCAACTCAACTCAACTCAACTCAACTCAACTCAACTCAACTCAACTCAACTCAACTCAACTCAACTCAACTCAACTCAACTCAACTCAACTCAACTCAACTCAACTCAACTCAACTCAACTCAACTCAACTCAACTCAACTCAACTCAACTCAACTCAACTCAACTCAACTCAACTCAACTCAACTCAACTCAACTCAACTCAACTCAACTCAACTCAACTCAACTCAACTCAACTCAACTCAACTCAACTCAACTCAACTCAACTCAACTCAACTCAACTCAACTCAACTCAACTCAACTCAACTCAACTCAACTCAACTCAACTCAACTCAACTCAACTCAACTCAACTCAACTCAACTCAACTCAACTCAACTCAACTCAACTCAACTCAACTCAACTCAACTCAACTCAACTCAACTCAACTCAACTCAACTCAACTCAACTCAACTCAACTCAACTCAACTCAACTCAACTCAACTCAACTCAACTCAACTCAACTCAACTCAACTCAACTCAACTCAACTCAACTCAACTCAACTCAACTCAACTCAACTTAACTCAACTCAACTCAACTCAACTCAACTCAACTCAACTCAACTCAACTCAACTCAACTCAACTCAACTCAACTCAACTCAACTCAACTCAACTCAACTCAACTCAACTCAACTCAACTCAACTCAACTCAACTCAACTCAACTCAACTCAACTCAACTCAACTCAACTCAACTCAACTCAACTCAACTCAACTCAACTCAACTCAACTCAACTCAACTCAACTCAACTCAACTCAACTCAACTCAACTCAACTCAACTCAACTCAACTCAAGTCAAGTCAAGTCAAGTCAAGTCAAGTCAAGTCAAGTCAAGTCAAGTCAAGTCAAGTCAAGTCAAGTCAAGTCATGTCAAGTCAAGTCAAGTCAAGTCAAGTCAAGTCAACTCAACTCAACTCAACTCAACTCAACTCAACTCAGCTCAACGCAACTCAACTCAACTCAAGTCAACTCAAGTCAACTCAAGTCAACTCAAGTCAACTCAAGTCAACTCAAGTCAACTCATGCCAACTCAAGTCAACTCAAGTCAACTCAAGTCAACACAAGTCAACTCAAGTCAACTCAAGTCAACTCAAGTCAACTCAAGTCAACTCAAGTCAACTCAAGTCAACTCAATTCAACTCAATTCAACTCAAGTCAACTCAACTCAACTCAAGTCAACTCAAGTCAACTCAAGTCAACTCATGTCAACCCAAGTCAACTCAAGTCAACTCAAGTCAACTCAAGTCAACTCAAGTCAACTCAAGTCAACTCAAGTCAACTCAAGTCAACTCAAGTCAACTCAAGTCAACTCAAGTCAACTCAATTCAACTCAATTCAACTCAAGTCAACTCAACTCAACTCAAGTCAACTCAAGTCAACTCAAGTCAACTCAAGTCAACTCAAGTCAACTCAAGTCAACTCAAGTCAACTCAAGCCAACTCAAGTCAACTCAAGTCAACTCAAGTCAACTCAAGTCAACTCAAGTCAACTCAAGTCAACTCAAGTCAACTCAAGTCAACTCAAGTCAACTCAAGTCAAGTCAAGTCAACTCAAGTCAACTCAAGTCAACTCAAGTCAACTCAAGTCAACTCAAGTCAACTCAAGTCAACTCAAGTCAACTCAAGTCAACTCAAGTCAACTCAAGTCAACTCAAGTGAACTCAAGTCAACTCAAGTCAACTCAAGTCAACTCAAGTCAACTCAAGTCAACTCAACTCAACTCAACTCAACTCAACTCAACTCAACTCAACTCAACTCAACTCAACTCAACTCAACTCAACTCAACTCAACTCAACTCAACTCAACTCAACTCAACTCAACTCTACTCTACTCTACTCTACTCAACTCTACTCAACTCTACTCAACTCTACTCAACTCTACTCAACTCTACTCAACTCAACTCTACTCAACTCTACTCAACTCTACTCAACTCTACTCAACTCTACTCAACTCTACTCAACTCAACTCAACTCTACTCAACTCTACTCAACTCTACTCAACTCTACTCAACTCTACTCAACTCTACTCAACTCTACTCAACTCTACTCAACTCTACTCAACTCTACTCAACTCTACTCAACTCAACTCAACTCAACTCAACTCAACTCAACTCAACTCAACTCAACTCAACTCAACTCAACTCAACTCAACTCAACTCAACTCAACTCACTTCAACTCAACTCAACTCAACTCAACTCTACTCAACTCAACTCAACTCAACTCAACTCAACTCAACTCAACTCAACTCAACTCAAGTCAACTCAAGTCAACTCAAGTCAACTCAAGTCAACTCAACTCAACTCAAGTCAACTCAAGTCAACTCAAGTCAACTCAAGTCAACTCAAGTCAACTCAAGTCAACTCATGTCAACTCAAGTCAACTCAAGTCAACTCAAGTCAACTCAAGTCAAGTCAAGTCAACTCAAGTCAAGTCAAGTCAACTCAAGTCAACTCAAGTCAACTCAAGTCAACTCAAGTCAACTCAAGTCAACTCAAGTCAACTCAAGTCAACTCAAGTCAACTCAAGTCAACTCAAGTCAACTCAAGTCAACTCAAGTCAACTCAAGTCAACTCAAGTCAACTCAAGTCAACTCAACTCAACTCAACTCAACTCAACTCAACTCAACTCAACTCAACTCAACTCAACTCAACTCAACTCAACTCAACTCAACTCAACTCAACTCAACTCAACTCAACTCAACTCTACTCTACTCTACTCTACTCAACTCTACTCAACTCTACTCAACTCTACTCAACTCTACTCAACTCTACTCAACTCTACTCAACTCTACTCAACTCTACTCAACTCTACTCAACTCTACTCAACTCTACTCAACTCTACTCAACTCTACTCAACTCTACTCAACTCTACTCAACTCTACTCAACTCTACTCAACTCTACTCAACTCTACTCAACTCTACTCAACTCTATTCAACTCAACTCAACTCAACTCAACTCAACTCAACTCAACTCAACTCAACTCAACTCAACTCACTCAACTCAACTCAACTCAACTCAACTCTACTCAACTCAACTCAACTCAACTCAACTCAACTCAACTCAACTCAACTCAACTCAACTCAACTCAACTCAACTCAACTCAACTCAACTCAACTCAACTCAACTCAACTCAACTCAACTCAACTCAACTCAACTCAACTCAACTCAACTCAACTCAACTCAACTCAACTCAACTCAACTCAACTCAACTCAACTCAACTCAACTCAACTCAACTCAACTCAACTCAACTCAACTCAACTCAACTCAACTCAACTCAACTCAACTCAACTCAACTCAACTCAACTCAACTCAACTCAACTCAACTCAACTCAACTCAACTCAACTCAACTCAACTCAACTCAACTCAACTCAACTCAACTCAACTCAACTCAACTCAACTCAACTCAACTCAACTCAACTCAACTCAACTCAACTCAACTCAACTCAACTCAACTCAACTCAACTCAACTCAACTCAACTCAACTCAACTCAACTCAACTCAACTCAACTCAACTCAACTCAACTCAACTCAACTCAACTCAACTCAACTCAACTCAACTCAACTCAACTCAACTCAACTCAACTCAACTCAACTCAACTCAACTCAAGTCAAGTCAAGTCAAGTCAAGTCAAGTCAAGTCAAGTCAAGTCAAGTCAAGTCAAGTCAAGTCAAGTCAAGTCAAGTCAAGTCAAGTCAAGTCAAGTCAAGTCAAGTCAAGTCAAGTCAACTCAACTCAACTCAACTCAACTCAACTCAACTCAGCTCAACGCAACTCAACTCAACTCAAGTCAACTCAAGTCAACTCAAGTCAACTCAAGTCAACTCAAGTCAACTCAAGTCAACTCATGCCAACTCAAGTCAACTCAAGTCAACTCAAGTCAACACAAGTCAACTCAAGTCAACTCAAGTCAACTCAAGTCAACTCAAGTCAACTCAAGTCAACTCAAGTCAACTCAATTCAACTCAATTCAACTCAAGTCAACTCAACTCAACTCAAGTCAACTCAAGTCAACTCAAGTCAACTCATGTCAACCCAAGTCAACTCAAGTCAACTCAAGTCAACTCAAGTCAACTCAAGTCAACTCAAGTCAACTCAAGTCAACTCAAGTCAACTCAAGTCAACTCAAGTCAACTCAAGTCAACTCAATTCAACTCAATTCAACTCAAGTCAACTCAACTCAACTCAAGTCAACTCAAGTCAACTCAAGTCAACTCAAGTCAACTCAAGTCAACTCAAGTCAACTCAAGTCAACTCAAGCCAACTCAAGTCAACTCAAGTCAACTCAAGTCAACTCAAGTCAACTCAAGTCAACTCAAGTCAACTCAAGTCAACTCAAGTCAACTCAAGTCAACTCAAGTCAACTCAAGTCAAGTCAAGTCAACTCAAGTCAACTCAAGTCAACTCAAGTCAACTCAAGTCAACTCAAGTCAACTCAAGTCAACTCAAGTCAACTCAAGTCAACTCAAGTCAACTCAAGTGAACTCAAGTCAACTCAAGTCAACTCAAGTCAACTCAAGTCAACTCAAGTCAACTCAACTCAACTCAACTCAACTCAACTCAACTCAACTCAACTCAACTCAACTCAACTCAACTCAACTCAACTCAACTCAACTCAACTCAACTCAACTCAACTCAACTCAACTCTACTCTACTCTACTCTACTCAACTCTACTCAACTCTACTCAACTCTACTCAACTCTACTCAACTCTACTCAACTCTACTCAACTCTACTCAACTCTACTCAACTCTACTCAACTCTACTCAACTCTACTCAACTCTACTCAACTCTACTCAACTCTACTCAACTCTACTCAACTCTACTCAACTCTACTCAACTCTACTCAACTCTACTCAACTCTACTCAACTCTACTCAACTCTACTCAACTCTACTCAACTCTACTCAACTCTACTCAACTCTACTCAACTCTACTCAACTCTATTCAACTCAACTCAACTCAACTCAACTCAACTCAACTCAACTCAACTCAACTCAACTCAACTCAACTCAACTCAACTCAACTCAACTCACTTCAACTCAACTCAACTCAACTCAACTCTACTCAACTCAACTCAACTCAACTCAACTCAACTCAACTCAACTCAACTCAACTCAAGTCAACTCAAGTCAACTCAAGTCAACTCAAGTCAACTCAACTCAACTCAAGTCAACTCAAGTCAACTCAAGTCAACTCAAGTCAACTCAAGTCAACTCAAGTCAACTCATGTCAACTCAAGTCAACTCAAGTCAACTCAAGTCAACTCAAGTCAAGTCAAGTCAACTCAAGTCAAGTCAAGTCAACTCAAGTCAACTCAAGTCAACTCAAGTCAACTCAAGTCAACTCAAGTCAACTCAAGTCAACTCAAGTCAACTCAAGTCAACTCAAGTCAACTCAAGTCAACTCAAGTCAACTCAAGTCAACTCAAGTCAACTCAAGTCAACTCAAGTCAACTCAAGTGAACTCAAGTCAACTCAAGTCAACTCAAGTCAACTCAAGTCAACTCAAGTCAACTCAACTCAACTCAACTCAACTCAACTCAACTCAACTCAACTCAACTCAACTCAACTCAACTCAACTCAACTCAACTCAACTCAACTCAACTCAACTCAACTCAACTCTACTCTACTCTACTCTACTCAACTCTACTCAACTCTACTCAACTCTACTCAACTCTACTCAACTCTACTCAACTCTACTCAACTCTACTCAACTCTACTCAACTCTACTCAACTCTACTCAACTCTACTCAACTCTACTCAACTCTACTCAACTCTACTCAACTCTACTCAACTCTACTCAACTCTACTCAACTCTACTCAACTCTACTCAACTCTACTCAACTCTACTCAACTCTACTCAACTCTACTCAACTCTACTCAACTCTACTCAACTCTACTCAACTCAACTCAACTCAACTCAACTCAACTCAACTCAACTCAACTCAACTCAACTCAACTCAACTCAACTCAACTCAACTCAACTCAACTCAACTCAACTCAACTCACTTCAACTCAACTCAACTCAACTCAACTCAACTCAACTCAACTCAACTCAACTCAACTCAACTCAACTCAACTCAACTCAACTCAAGTCAACTCAAGTCAACTCAAGTCAACTCAAGTCAACTCAACTCAACTCAAGTCAACTCAAGTCAACTCAAGTCAACTCAAGTCAACTCAAGTCAACTCAAGTCAACTCATGTCAACTCAAGTCAACTCAAGTCAACTCAAGTCAACTCAAGTCAAGTCAAGTCAACTCAAGTCAAGTCAAGTCAACTCAAGTCAACTCAAGTCAACTCAAGTCAACTCAAGTCAACTCAAGTCAACTCAAGTCAACTCAAGTCAACTCAAGTCAACTCAAGTCAACTCAAGTCAACTCAAGTCAACTCAAGTGAACTCAAGTCAACTCAAGTCAACTCAAGTCAACTCAAGTCAACTCAACTCAACTCAACTCAACTCAACTCAACTCAACTCAACTCAACTCAACTCAACTCAACTCAACTCAACTCAACTCAACTCAACTCAACTCAACTCAACTCAACTCAACTCAACTCAACTCAACTCAACTCAACTCAACTCAACTCAACTCAACTCAACTCAACTCAACTCAACTCAACTCAACTCAACTCAACTCAACTCAACTCAACTCAACTCAACTCAACTCAACTCAACTCAACTCAATCAACTCAAGTCAACTCAAACTCAACTCAACTCAACTCAACTCAACTCAACTCAACTCAACTCAACTCAACTCAACTCAACTCAACTCAACTCAACTCAACTCAACTCAACTCAACTCAACTCAACTCAACTCAACTCAACTCAACTCAACTCAACTCAACTCAACTCAACTCAACTCAACTCAACTCAACTCAACTCAACTCAACTCACTCAACTCAACTCAACTCAACTAAACTCAACTCAACTCAACTCAACTCAACTCAACTCAACTCAACTCAACTCAACTCAACTCAACTCAACTCAACTCAACTCAACTCAACTCAACTCAACTCAACTCAACTCAACTCAACTCAACTCAACTCAACCAACTCAACTCAACTCAACTCAACTCAACTCAACTCAACTCAACTCAACTCAACTCAACTCAACTCAACTCAACTCAACTCAACTCAACTCAACTCAACTCAACTCAACTCAACTCACTCAACTCAACTCAACTCAACAACTCAACTCAACTCAACTCAACTCAACTCAACTCAACTCAACTCAACTCAACTCAACTCAACTCAACTCAACTCAACTCAACTCAACTCAACTCAACTCAACTCAACTCAACTCAACTCAACTCAACTCAACTCACTCAACTCAACTCAACTCAACTCAACTCAACTCAACTCAACTCAACTCAATCAACTCAACTCAACTCAACTCAACTCAACTCAACTCAACTCAACTCAACTCAACTCAACTCAACTCAACTCAACTCAACTCAACTCAACTCAACTCAACTCAACTCAACTCAACTCAACTCAACTCAACTCAACTCAACTCAACTCAACTCAACTCAACTCAACTCAACTCAACTCACTCAACTCAACTCAACTCAACTCAACTCAACTCACAACTCAACTCAACTCAACTCAACTCAACTCAACTCAACTCAAGTCAAGTCAAGTCAAGTCAAGTCAAGTCAAGTCAAGTCAAGTCAAGTCAAGTCAAGTCAAGTCAAGTCAAGTCAAGTCAAGTCAAGTCAAGTCAAGTCAAGTCAAGTCATGTCAAGTCAAGTCAAGTCAAGTCAAGTCAAGTCAAGTCAAGTCAAGTCAACTCAACTCAACTCAACTCAACTCAACTCAACTCAGCTCAACGCAACTCAACTCAACTCAAGTCAACTCAAGTCAACTCAAGTCAACTCAAGTCAACTCAAGTCAACTCAAGTCAACTCATGCCAACTCAAGTCAACTCAAGTCAACTCAAGTCAACTCAAGTCAACACAAGTCAACTCAAGTCAACTCAAGTCAACTCAAGTCAACTCAAGTCAACTCAAGTCAACTCAATTCAACTCAATTCAACTCAAGTCAACTCAACTCAACTCAAGTCAACTCAAGTCAACTCAAGTCAACTCAAGTCAACTCATGTCAACCCAAGTCAACTCAAGTCAACTCAAGTCAACTCAAGTCAACTCAAGTCAACTCAAGTCAACTCAAGTCAACTCAAGTCAACTCAATTCAACTCAATTCAACTCAAGTCAACTCAACTCAACTCAAGTCAACTCAAGTCAACTCAAGTCAACTCAAGTCAACTCAATTCAACTCAAGTCAACTCAAGTCAACTCAAGTCAACTTAAGTCAACTCAAGTCAACTCAAGTCAACTCAAGTCAACTCAAGTCAACTCAAGTCAACTCAAGTCAACTCAAGTCAACTCAAGTCAACTCAAGTCAACTCAAGTCAACTCAAGTCAACTCAAGTCAACTCAAGTCAACTCAAGTCAAGTCAAGTCAACTCAAGTCAACTCAAGTCAACTCAAGTCAACTCAAGTCAACTCAAGTCAACTCAAGTCAACTCAAGTCAACTCAAGTCAACTCAAGTCAACTCAAGTCAACTCAACTCAACTCAACTCAACTCAACTCAAGTCAACTCAAGTCAACTCAAGTCAACTCAAGTCAAGTCAAGTCAAGTCAAGTCAAGTCAAGTCAAGTCAAGTCAAGTCAAGTCAAGTCAAGTCAAGTCAAGTCAAGTCAAGTCAAGTCAAGTCAAGTCAAGTCAAGTCAAGTCAAGTCAAGTCAAGTCAAGTCAAGTCAAGTCAAGTCAATTCAACTCAACTCAACTCAACTCAGCTCAACGCAACTCAACTCAACTCAACTCAAGTCAAGTCAAGTCAAGTCAAGTCAAGTCAAGTCAAGTCAAGTCAAGTCAAGTCACGTCAAGTCAAGTCAAATCAAGTCAAGTCAAGTCAAGTCAAGTCAATTCAAGTCAAGTCAAGTCAAGTCAAGTCAAGTCAAGTCAAGTCAAGTCAAGTCAAGTCAAGTCAAGTCAAGTCAAGTCAAGTCATGTCAAGTCAAGTCAAGTCAAGTCAAGTCAAGTCAACTCAAGTCAACTCAAGTCAACTCAACTCAACTCAACTCAACTCAACTCAACTCAACTCAACTCAACTCAACTCAACTCAACTCAACTCAACTCAACTCAACTCAACTCAACTCAACTCAACTCAACTCAACTCAACTCAACTCAACTCAACTCAACTCAACTCAACTCAACTCAACTCAACTCAAACTCAACTCAACTCAACTCAACTCAACTCAACTCAACTCAACTCAACTCAACTCAACTCAACTCAACTCAACTCAACTCAACTCAACTCAACTCAACTCAACTCAACTCAACTCAACTCAACTCAACTCAACTCAACTCAACTCAACTCAACTCAACTCAACTCAACTCAACTCAACTCAACTCAACTCAACTCAACTCAACTCAACTCAACTCAACTCAACTCAACTCAACTCAACTCAACTCAACTCAACTCAACTCAACTCAACTCAACTCAACTCAACTCAACTCAACTCAACTCAACTCAACTCAACTCAACTCAACTCAACTCAACTCAACTCAACTCAACTCAACTCAACTCAACTCAACTCAACTCAACTCAACTCAACTCAACTCAACTCAACTCAACTCAACTCAACTCAACTCAACTCAACTCAACTCAACTCAACTCAACTCTACTCTACTCTACTCTACTCAACTCTACTCAACTCTACTCAACTCAACTCAACTCAACTCAACTCAACTCAACTCTACTCAACTCTACTCAACTCTACTCAACTCTACTCAACTCTACTTAACTCTACTCAACTCTACTCAACTCTACTCAACTCTACTCAACTCTACTCAACTCTACTCAACTCTATTCAACTCAACTCAACTCAACTCAACTCAACTCAACTCAACTCAACTCAACTCAACTCAACTCAACTCAACTCAACTCAACTCAACTCAACTCAACTCAACTCAAACTCAACTCAACTCAACTCAACTCAACTCAACTCAACTCAACTCAACTCAACTCAACTCAAACTCAACTCAACTCAACTCAACTCAACTCAACTCAACTCAACTCAACTCAACTCAACTCAACTCAACTCAACTCAACTCAACTCAACTCAACTCAACTCAACTCAACTCAACTCAACTCAAACTCAACTCAACTCACTCAACTCAACTCAACTCAACTCAACTCAACTCAACTCAACTCAACTCAACTCAACTCAACTCAACTCAACTCACTCAACTCAACTCAACTCAACTCAACTCAACTCAACTCAACTCAACTCAACTCAACTCAACTCAACTCAACTCAACTCAACTCAACTCAACTCAACTCAACTCAACTCAACTCAACTCAACTCAACTCAACTCAACTCAACTCAACTCAACTCAACTCAACTCAACTCAACTCAACTCAACTCAACTCAACTCAACTCAACTCAACTCAACTCAACTCAACTCAACTCAACTCAACTCAACTCAACTCAACTCAACTCAACTCAACTCAACTCAACTCAACTCAACTCAACTCAAACTCAACTCAACTCAACTCAACTCAACTCAACTCAAGTCAAGTCAAGTCAAGTCAAGTCAAGTCAAGTCAAGTCAAGTCAAGTCAAGTCAAGTCAAGTCAAGTCAAGTCAAGTCAAGTCATGTCAAGTCAAGTCAAGTCAAGTCAAGTCAAGTCAAGTCAACTCAACTCAACTCAACTCAACTCAACTCAACTCAGCTCAACGCAACTCAACTCAACTCAAGTCAACTCAAGTCAACTCAAGTCAACTCAAGTCAACTCAAGTCAACTCAAGTCAACTCATGCCAACTCAAGTCAACTCAAGTCAACTCAAGTCAACACAAGTCAACTCAAGTCAACTCAAGTCAACTCAAGTCAACTCAAGTCAACTCAAGTCAACTCAAGTCAACTCAATTCAACTCAATTCAACTCAAGTCAACTACAACTCAACTCAAGTCAACTCAAGTCAACTCAAGTCAACTCATGTCAACCCAAGTCAACTCAAGTCAACTCAAGTCAACTCAAGTCAACTCAAGTCAACTCAAGTCAACTCAAGTCAACTCAAGTCAACTCAAGTCAACTCAAGTCAACTCAAGTCAACTCAATTCAACTCAATTCAACTCAAGTCAACTCAACTCAACTCAAGTCAACTCAAGTCAACTCAAGTCAACTCAAGTCAACTCAAGTCAACTCAAGTCAACTCAAGTCAACTCAAGTCACTCAAGTCAACTCAAGTCAACTCAAGTCAACTCAAGTCAACTCAAGTCAACTCAAGTCAACTCAAGTCAACTCAAGTCAACTCAAGTCAACTCAAGTCAAGTCAAGTCAACTCAAGTCAACTCAAGTCAACTCAAGTCAACTCAAGTCAACTCAAGTCAACTCAAGTCAACTCAAGTCAACTCAAGTCAACTCAAGTCAACTCAAGTGAACTCAAGTCAACTCAAGTCAACTCAAGTCAACTCAAGTCAACTCAAGTCAACTCAACTCAACTCAACTCTACTCAACTCAACTCAACTCAACTCAACTCAACTCAACTCAACTCAACTCAACTCAACTCAACTCAACTCAACTCAACTCAACTCAACTCAACTCAACTCTACTCTACTCTACTCTACTCAACTCTACTCAACTCTACTCAACTCTACTCAACTCTACTCAACTCTACTCAACTCTACTCAACTCTACTCAACTCTACTCAACTCTACTCAACTCTACTCAACTCTACTCAACTCTACTCAACTCTACTCAACTCTACTCAACTCAACTCTACTCAACTCTACTCAACTCTACTCAACTCTACTCAACTCTACTCAACTCTACTCAACTCTACTCAACTCTACTCAACTCTACTCAACTCTACTCAACTCTATTCAACTCAACTCAACTCAACTCAACTCAACTCAACTCAACTCAACTCACTTCAACTCAACTCAACTCAACTCAACTCTACTCAACTCAACTCAACTCAACTCAACTCAACTCAACTCAACTCAACTCAACTCAACTCAAGTCAACTCAAGTCAACTCAAGTCAACTCAAGTCAACTCAACTCAACTCAAGTCAACTCAAGTCAACTCAAGTCAACTCAAGTCAACTCAAGTCAACTCAAGTCAACTCATGTCAACTCAAGTCAACTCAAGTCAACTCAAGTCAACTCAAGTCAAGTCAAGTCAACTCAAGTCAAGTCAAGTCAACTCAAGTCAACTCAACTCAAGTCAACTCAAGTCAACTCAAGTCAACTCAAGTCAACTCAAGTCAACTCAAGTCAACTCAAGTCAACTCAAGTCAACTCAAGTGAACTCAAGTCAACTCAAGTCAACTCAAGTCAACTCAAGTCAACTCAACTCAACTCAACTCAACTCAACTCAACTCAACTCAACTCAACTCAACTCAACTCAACTCAACTCAACTCAACTCAACTCTACTCTACTCTACTCTACTCAACTCTACTCAACTCTACTCAACTCTACTCAACTCTACTCAACTCTACTCAACTCTTAACTCTACTTAACTCTACTCAACTCTACTCAACTCTACTCAACTCTACTCAACTCTACTCAACTACTCAACTCTACTCAACTCTACTCAACTCTACTCAACTCTACTCAACTCTACTCAACTCTACTCAACTCTACTCAACTCTATTCAACTCAACTCAACTCAACTCAACTCAACTCAACTCAACTCAACTCAACTCAACTCAACTCAACTCACTTCAACTCAACTCAACTCAACTCAACTCTACTCAACTCAACTCAACTCAACTCAACTAACTCAACTCAACTCAACTCAACTCAACTCAACTCAACTCAACTCAACTCAACTCAACTCAACTCAACTCAACTCAACTCAACTCAACTCAACTCAACTCAACTCAACTCAACTCAACTCAACTCAACTCAACTCAACTCAACTCAACTCAACTCAACTCAACTCAACTCAACTCAACTCAACTCAACTCAACTCAACTCAACTCAACTCAACTCAACTCAACTCAACTCAACTCTACTCAACTCAACTCAACTCAACTCAACTCAACTCAACTCAACTCAACTCAACTCAACTCAACTCAACTCAACTCAACTCAACTCAACTCAACTCAACTCAACTCAACTCAACTCAACTCAACTCAACTCAACTCAACTCAACTCAACTCAACTCAACTCAACTCAACTCAACTCAACTCAACTCAACTCAACTC
>CALYMW010000542.1:42500-47401 GCA_944588485.1 Phosphuga atrata
TAGTATTTGAAGCTTTAAATGTATGAGAATGAAATAACATCCAATAATTTTTATTACAACTTCCACGATAGAAAATGTTTATGCAACCACACGCCTAGATGGACCGAGCGTCTAGCACTGATAACAATCCTGCTTCAACCTGTCTGTAAACGTAAGTGAAACAAATAAATTATGAAGCGCGGTCTAATTATTTTCTTGAAATTATCCCGTGTTTAATTTCATAAACGTAATAAGATTTTAATTTAAATAAAGTTTCAGTATTCGGTTAAGCATAGCCGGATGTTTGTGTATGTCAGTGTAATCAATTTCTTCGTTTTGTTTTTCGTATTTGTGTTTATTTCAATCTACTGTCCTAGCTGCCCGACCGCTTACCCCTCAGTAGATGTCGTCATTCGCCGCGGCAGATATTGCTAAACTAATTATCTCGATGCTAATTGGGTGATTAACGAATATATAATAGCAGTTGGCCTTATACCTCAATTTATATGTAATGGACAAGACTAGGCAGACAACACTAGATAGATAAGAATAGACAGTCATGCGGAGAAAATTGAAAATGAGTTGCAGGCAGGTAGCGGGTATACAAGATTGATTGCAAACATATTACGGTAGTAGGGAAAGATAGTTCGTTCTGGAACAACCTCAACCTCCGACAGTGCGCATGCGCGACGACCTTGACTTGACCTTGACTTGACCTTGACTTGACCTTGACTTGACCTTGACTTGACCTTGACTTGACCTTGACTTGACCTTGACTTGACCTTGACTTGGCCTTGACTTGACCTTGACTTGACCTTGACTTGACCTTGACCTTGACCTTGACATGACCTTGAATTGACCTTGACTTGACCTTGACATGACCTTGAATTGACCTTGACTTGACCTTGACATGACCTTGACTTGACCTTTACATGCCCCTATTACATCACAGATGGCGCTTTACAGATTCCTGTAAAATTCAAAAAATACAGATTCCTGTAATTCAATTTCCGCTACTATATCACAGATGGCGCGTTACAGATTCCTGTAAAATTCAAAAAAAATACAGATTCCTGTAATTCAATTTCCCCACCGATGGCGCCGCGCGGAAACATGCCAGTTATTTATATATCTTGTGTATTTGGTTGCCTATGGATTAGAGTTATAAATGTATTGAGATTATCCTGTAATTAAATATATTCAAAAAAATTGAGTAACTTAAAATATCTTGTGTATATGGTTGCCTAACACTATTTAGTGGCTTAGTGAATTAAATACTGGACTACTAGAGTGAACTAGATTAGTAAGTGTCAGACTAGAATAGATATTATCAGACTAGAACCAGACTGGGAAAAGTAAATTCACATTCCAGATTAGCAAATCCGCATTATTAAAACTGAATAGTGTTTACTATCGCAATTAAAATGATGTAATTAAAATATAAATTGCAAAATTACAGGAGTTATTTAGTGGATTAGAGTTATAAATGTATTGGGATCATCCAATAATTCAATATATTAAAAAATGTATTATTATATTATTTATATATCTTATGGTTACCTAAGACTATTTAGTGGATTAAAGTTATAAATGTATTGAGATCATCCAGGCATTAAATATATTCAAAAAATTGTTTTTTCCCGCGCTCACGTATGAATAAATTAAATTATTTTTAAAATTAAATTATTTATAAATAACTAAAATATATTATAAATATCCAATTCATTCAGTTAATTTAATTTGATTCAGAGACTAAAATATATTATAAATGTGACGTTTGCAATATCCAAGACCGCACTAGACCTGATTTAAGTTAGTCCTTTGGACATAAATACGTAAACTACTATTATTTAAATTTCGTGAGAAAAGAAATGAACTGTCCTCGAGCTCTAACTTCGATTACAAAACACGTGCAAAATAACGAAATACTTCAATTTACAAGTAGTTTAATTTGATTCAGAGGATTAAAATCAATTAATTGAAATGACTGGCATATGGTGTTACTTCTACTAGGAGCCCAGACAAGAAGATAAATAAATTGTATTATTTTTTAAATAAATTAAATTAAATTATTTTTAAATTAACTTAAATTAGATTATTTTAAATTAAATTAAATGATTTTTTTAACTAAATTAAATTATTTTTAAAATAAATTAAATAAAATAAAATTAAATTATTTTTAAATTAATATAGATTATTTTTAAATAAAAATTATTTTTAAAAATAAATTGAATTATTTTTTAATTAAATTAAATTATTTTTAAATTAAAATAATAAACAACTGAATAGTGTTTACTATCGCAATTATAATGCAAATCACTTCTGCATTCCTGAATAGCATTTATTATCGCAATGGAAAATTTATTTGTGCGGTATTGACCTTGAGCTCATTGCGAGCGCGTGCAAGATAAGTGAAATACTTGGAAACGCCGCGTATTCAGTTTCCACATATTTTTAAATGCATGAAGCGTCGTATATAAGAACCGAGCTGAGAGCTGTAAAATATCATTCGACAACGAATCGTCATCATAGATTCAAGTTTTTAAAAAAATGTTTTCCTGCGCTAAATGTGGAAAAGTGTACAGAAGGAAGAATACCCTGTCAAGACATCAGAAAAACTTGTGGTGAGCCTAAAATATATTATAAATATCCAATTCACAAGTTAATTTAATTTATAGGGGTTAAAATAAATTATAAATGTGACGTTTGTAATGCTCAATTCACAAGAGAGGATAATTGCAATCGTCACAAGAAACAACAACATAACACCGATAAACCTACTACCTCGAAGAGGCCCCTAGATGTTGACGATTCACCCTCCACCTCGAAGAAGGTTAAATTGGATCATGCGGCCCCTTCGACCCACCACTGCGAGATATGTGTTCAGCAATTCGCAACCAGAGTCAAGTACGCTGGACATCTGCGGTCGCAAAAACCTCTTCAGGTGGCGGTGAAGCCGTTCAAACAAGATGTTATAGAAGTTTGCTCTAGCTTCAAGAACAGAGTGGCGAGCTATAGGATTAATGGATGGGGTATAGATATAGATAGTTTTATTAGTAAATTAAGGGACACTGTACGTTGCATGATTGAAAACGTTATCAAGTCATATAATTCCGGGTTGAAATTTAATATAGAGCTATTTAGTATTTACATAAATGAAAAAACCCCCGGGGGTGAATTGAAATCATTCAATACAAAGTATCGCGAGATAACACCTAGCATGAGTAACTTTATCGAAATTTATGATTCTATGTGTGCTACAATTAAAACAAAATGTGAAGAGTTTCAGGAAAAAGATTCGGGTTGGTCACTTAGGGAGATTTCCCATTTAGAAATTAATCTAAATAAATATAAACCAATACGTGGGTCGTCATTTATTGAACTGCCAAAAGAGATTAGGGACCGGAAAGCGTGTATCAATGTCCAAAACGAAGACGAGTTTTGTTTATTATGGAGCATTGTATCCGCATTACACCCCGCGAATGCAAATCCTCATCGCCCGGCATCATACCCTCACTTCTCTCAAATTTTAAATTACGACGGATTAGAGTTTCCAATTAAAATTAAAGACATTTCCAAATTTGAACAGATGAACAACATTAGCATTAACGTTTATGGTTTAGAATTTAATTTTAAATCTAAACAACATGACGTTGTAGGACCAATTTTTCACACTAATGACACTAGGGTAAGACATGTAAATTTATTATATTTAGAAGACGGTGTTAAAGGCCATTATGTATGGATAAAAGATATTTCGCGACTTGTAAGAAGCCAAATATCATCGCATCACGATAAAAAATATCTTTGTGATGGTTGTCTTACCTTTTTTTCAAGCGTGACGACTTTTAATCAACATAAATTGAATGACTGCAACAAAATTTACACTATTATGCCGACAAAAGACATTGTAAAAGACAAGCGAGGTGATATGATCCCGGGAGATATATTAAAATTCCAAAATTACGACAGAAAAATGCGTATACCCTTTGTTGTATACGCAGATTTTGAATCAATTTTAAAACCGATGGATACATGTCCACCAAACCCCGACAATAGCTATACCAACCAAACACATATACACGTACCGTACAGTTTTGCCTATAATATAAAATGTTCATTTGATGATTCATTGAGTAAATTTGTCACTTATACCGGAGAAGATTGCCCGAAATTATTTTACGAGAACCTCTGTGCAGATGTTAAGGAAATATATAGGAATCATTTAAGCGTCACACTTCCAATGATTAAATTAACTGCAGATGAACAAAATTCCTACGATACGGCCACTTCTTGTCATATATGTAATAAATTATTACAAGTACCAGACAAAGTCGCCGATCATGATCATTTAACGGGTAAATTTCGGGGAGCCGCGCACTCAAATTGTAATTTAAATTATAAAATTCCGAAAATGATTCCTGTTTTCTTCCATAACATGTCAAATTATGACGCACATTTATTTGTTAAAGAGTTTGGCTGCGATGAGGAAAAAATCGATATCATTGCCCAAAATAAGGAGAAATATATTTCAATCACCAAAAATCTGCCGGTCGGTGAATATGTAGATAAAAACGGGGTGGAAAATAAAATTTACATAAAACTGAGATTTGTCGATTCATTCAGATTTATGGCTAGCTCTTTGGAGAAACTAGCGAAAAATTTGAGCGATGATCAATGCAGAGAGGTTAGAAAATTTTATCCCGACAATGAGCATTTTATGTTATTAAGACAAAAAGGTGTTTTCCCATACAAACACATGGACTCATTCGAAAAGCTGACTGAGACATCTATACCGCAAAAGGCCTGTTTTAACGACTACCTAAATAATCATATCATCACCGTCCTGGGTCCTAATTAATACTTGTATGTCTATACAGTATAGTTTCAGTACCATAGTATTACAATGGAAGAATGATTAA
>CALYMW010000542.1:47601-55101 GCA_944588485.1 Phosphuga atrata
AAGTCAAGTCAAGTCAAGTCAAGTCAAGTCAAGTCAAGTCAAGTCAAGTCAAGTCAAGTCAAGTCAAGTCAAGTCAAGTCAAGTCAAGTCAAGTCAAGTCAAGTCAAGTCAAGTCAAGTCAAGTCAAGTCAAGTCAAGTCAAGTCAAGTCAAGTCAAGTCAAGTCAAGTCAAGTCAAGTCAAGTCAAGTCAAGTCAAGTCAAGTCAAGTCAAGTCAAGTCAAGTCAAGTCAAGTCAAGTCAAGTCAAGTCAAGTCAAGTCAAGTCAAGTCAAGTCAAGTCAAGTCAAGTCAAGTCAAGTCAAGTCAAGTCAAGTCAAGTCAAGTCAAGTCAAGTCAAGTCAAGTCAAGTCAAGTCAAGTCAAGTCAAGTCAAGTCAAGTCAAGTCAAGTCAAGTCAAGTCAAGTCAAGTCAAGTCAAGTCAAGTCAAGTCAAGTCAAGTCAAGTCAAGTCAAGTCAAGTCAAGTCAAGTCAAGTCAAGTCAAGTCAAGTCAAGTCAAGTCAAGTCAAGTCAAGTCAAGTCAAGTCAAGTCAAGTCAAGTCAAGTCAAGTCAAGTCAAGTCAAGTCAAGTCAAGTCAATTCAAGTCAAGTCAAGTCAAGTCAAGTCAAGTCAAGTCAAGTCAAGTCAAGTCAAGTCAAGTCAAGTCAAGTCAAGTCAAGTCAAGTCAAGTCAAGTCAAGTCAAGTCAAGTCAAGTCAAGTCAAGTCAAGTCAAGTCAAGTCAAGTCAAGTCAAGTCAAGTCAAGTCAAGTCAAGTCAAGTCAAGTCAAGTCAAGTCAAGTCAAGTCAAGTCAAGTCAAGTCAAGTCAAGTCAAGTCAAGTCAAGTCAAGTCAAGTCAAGTCAAGTCAAGTCAAGTCAAGTCAAGTCAAGTCAAGTCAAGTCAAGTCAAGTCAAGTCAAGTCAAGTCAAGTCAAGTCAAGTCAAGTCAAGTCAAGTCAAGTCAAGTCAAGTCAAGTCAAGTCAAGTCAAGTCAAGTCAAGTCAAGTCAAGTCAAGTCAAGTCAAGTCAAGTCAAGTCAAGTCAAGTCAAGTCAAGTCAAGTCAAGTCAAGTCAAGTCAAGTCAAGTCAAGTCAAGTCAAGTCAAGTCAAGTCAAGTCAAGTCAAGTCAAGTCAAGTCAAGTCAAGTCAAGTCAAGTCAAGTCAAGTCAAGTCAAGTCAAGTCAAGTCAAGTCAAGTCAAGTCAAGTCAAGTCAAGTCAAGTCAAGTCAAGTCAAGTCAAGTCAAGTCAAGTCAAGTCAAGTCAAGTCAAGTCAAGTCAAGTCAAGTCAAGTCAAGTCAAGTCAAGTCAAGTCAAGTCAAGTCAAGTCAAGTCAAGTCAAGTCAAGTCAAGTCAAGTCAAGTCAAGTCAAGTCAAGTCAAGTCAAGTCAAGTCAAGTCAAGTCAAGTCAAGTCAAGTCAAGTCAAGTCAAGTCAAGTCAAGTCAAGTCAAGTCAAGTCAAGTCAAGTCAAGTCAAGTCAAGTCAAGTCAAGTCAAGTCAAGTCAAGTCAAGTCAAGTCAAGTCAAGTCAAGTCAAGTCAAGTCAAGTCAAGTCAAGTCAAGTCAAGTCAAGTCAAGTCAAGTCAAGTCAAGTCAAGTCAAGTCAAGTCAAGTCAAGTCAAGTCAAGTCAAGTCAAGTCAAGTCAAGTCAAGTCAAGTCAAGTCAAGTCAAGTCAAGTCAAGTCAAGTCAAGTCAAGTCAAGTCAAGTCAAGTCAAGTCAAGTCAAGTCAAGTCAAGTCAAGTCAAGTCAAGTCAAGTCAAGTCAAGTCAAGTCAAGTCAAGTCAAGTCAAGTCAAGTCAAGTCAAGTCAAGTCAAGTCAAGTCAAGTCAAGTCAAGTCAAGTCAAGTCAAGTCAAGTCAAGTCAAGTCAAGTCAAGTCAAGTCAAGTCAAGTCAAGTCAAGTCAAGTCAAGTCAAGTCAAGTCAAGTCAAGTCAAGTCAAGTCAAGTCAAGTCAAGTCAAGTCAAGTCAAGTCAAGTCAAGTCAAGTCAAGTCAAGTCAAGTCAAGTCAAGTCAAGTCAAGTCAAGTCAAGTCAAGTCAAGTCAAGTCAAGTCAAGTCAAGTCAAGTCAAGTCAAGTCAAGTCAAGTCAAGTCAAGTCAAGTCAAGTCAAGTCAAGTCAAGTCAAGTCAAGTCAAGTCAAGTCAAGTCAAGTCAAGTCAAGTCAAGTCAAGTCAAGTCAAGTCAAGTCAAGTCAAGTCAAGTCAAGTCAAGTCAAGTCAAGTCAAGTCAAGTCAAGTCAAGTCAAGTCAAGTCAAGTCAAGTCAAGTCAAGTCAAGTCAAGTCAAGTCAAGTCAAGTCAAGTCAAGTCAAGTCAAGTCAAGTCAAGTCAAGTCAAGTCAAGTCAAGTCAAGTCAAGTCAAGTCAAGTCAAGTCAAGTCAAGTCAAGTCAAGTCAAGTCAAGTCAAGTCAAGTCAAGTCAAGTCAAGTCAAGTCAAGTCAAGTCAAGTCAAGTCAAGTCAAGTCAAGTCAAGTCAAGTCAAGTCAAGTCAAGTCAAGTCAAGTCAAGTCAAGTCAAGTCAAGTCAAGTCAAGTCAAGTCAAGTCAAGTCAAGTCAAGTCAAGTCAAGTCAAGTCAAGTCAAGTCAAGTCAAGTCAAGTCAAGTCAAGTCAAGTCAAGTCAAGTCAAGTCAAGTCAAGTCAAGTCAAGTCAAGTCAAGTCAAGTCAAGTCAAGTCAAGTCAAGTCAAGTCAAGTCAAGTCAAGTCAAGTCAAGTCAAGTCAAGTCAAGTCAAGTCAAGTCAAGTCAAGTCAAGTCAAGTCAAGTCAAGTCAAGTCAAGTCAAGTCAAGTCAAGTCAAGTCAAGTCAAGTCAAGTCAAGTCAAGTCAAGTCAAGTCAAGTCAAGTCAAGTCAAGTCAAGTCAAGTCAAGTCAAGTCAAGTCAAGTCAAGTCAAGTCAAGTCAAGTCAAGTCAAGTCAAGTCAAGTCAAGTCAAGTCAAGTCAAGTCAAGTCAAGTCAAGTCAAGTCAAGTCAAGTCAAGTCAAGTCAAGTCAAGTCAAGTCAAGTCAAGTCAAGTCAAGTCAAGTCAAGTCAAGTCAAGTCAAGTCAAGTCAAGTCAAGTCAAGTCAAGTCAAGTCAAGTCAAGTCAAGTCAAGTCAAGTCAAGTCAAGTCAAGTCAAGTCAAGTCAAGTCAAGTCAAGTCAAGTCAAGTCAAGTCAAGTCAAGTCAAGTCAAGTCAAGTCAAGTCAAGTCAAGTCAAGTCAAGTCAAGTCAAGTCAAGTCAAGTCAAGTCAAGTCAAGTCAAGTCAAGTCAAGTCAAGTCAAGTCAAGTCAAGTCAAGTCAAGTCAAGTCAAGTCAAGTCAAGTCAAGTCAAGTCAAGTCAAGTCAAGTCAAGTCAAGTCAAGTCAAGTCAAGTCAAGTCAAGTCAAGTCAAGTCAAGTCAAGTCAAGTCAAGTCAAGTCAAGTCAAGTCAAGTCAAGTCAAGTCAAGTCAAGTCAAGTCAAGTCAAGTCAAGTCAAGTCAAGTCAAGTCAAGTCAAGTCAAGTCAAGTCAAGTCAAGTCAAGTCAAGTCAAGTCAAGTCAAGTCAAGTCAAGTCAAGTCAAGTCAAGTCAAGTCAAGTCAAGTCAAGTCAAGTCAAGTCAAGTCAAGTCAAGTCAAGTCAAGTCAAGTCAAGTCAAGTCAAGTCAAGTCAAGTCAAGTCAAGTCAAGTCAAGTCAAGTCAAGTCAAGTCAAGTCAAGTCAAGTCAAGTCAAGTCAAGTCAAGTCAAGTCAAGTCAAGTCAAGTCAAGTCAAGTCAAGTCAAGTCAAGTCAAGTCAAGTCAAGTCAAGTCAAGTCAAGTCAAGTCAAGTCAAGTCAAGTCAAGTCAAGTCAAGTCAAGTCAAGTCAAGTCAAGTCAAGTCAAGTCAAGTCAAGTCAAGTCAAGTCAAGTCAAGTCAAGTCAAGTCAAGTCAAGTCAAGTCAAGTCAAGTCAAGTCAAGTCAAGTCAAGTCAAGTCAAGTCAAGTCAAGTCAAGTCAAGTCAAGTCAAGTCAAGTCAAGTCAAGTCAAGTCAAGTCAAGTCAAGTCAAGTCAAGTCAAGTCAAGTCAAGTCAAGTCAAGTCAAGTCAAGTCAAGTCAAGTCAAGTCAAGTCAAGTCAAGTCAAGTCAAGTCAAGTCAAGTCAAGTCAAGTCAAGTCAAGTCAAGTCAAGTCAAGTCAAGTCAAGTCAAGTCAAGTCAAGTCAAGTCAAGTCAAGTCAAGTCAAGTCAAGTCAAGTCAAGTCTAGTCTAGTCTAGTCTAGTCTAGTCTAGTCTAGTCTAGTCTAGTCTAGTCTAGTCAAGTCAAGTCAAGTCAAGTCAAGTCAAGTCAAGTCAAGTCAAGTCAAGTCAAGTCAAGTCAAATCAAATCAAATCAAAACAAAACAAAACAAAACAAATCAAATCAAATCAAATCAAATCAAATCAAAACAAATCAAAACAAATCAAAACAAATCAAAACAAATCAAAACAAATCAAAACAAATCAAAACAAATCAAAACAAATCAAAACAAATCAAAACAAATCAAAACAAATCAAAACAAATCAAAACAAATCAAAACAAATCAAAACAAATCAAAACAAATCAAATCAATTCAATTCAAGTCAATTCAAGTCAAGTCAGGTCAAGTCAAGTCAAGTCAAGTCAAGTCAAGTCAAGTCAAGTCAAGTCAAGTCAAGTCAAGTCAAGTCAAGTCAAGTCAAGTCAAGTCAAGTCAAGTCAAGTCAAGTCAAGTCAAGTCAAGTCAAGTCAAGTCAAGTCAAGTCAAGTCAAGTCAAGTCAAGTCAAGTCAAGTCAAGTCAAGTCAAGTCAAGTCAAGTCAAGTCAAGTCAAGTCAAGTCAAGTCAAGTCAAGTCAAGTCAAGTCAAGTCAAGTCAAGTCAAGTCAAGTCAAGTCAAGTCAAGTCAAGTCAAGTCAAGTCAAGTCAAGTCAAGTCAAGTCAAGTCAAGTCAAGTCAAGTCAAGTCAAGTCAAGTCAAGTCAAGTCAAGTCAAGTCAAGTCAAGTCAAGTCAAGTCAAGTCAAGTCAAGTCAAGTCAAGTCAAGTCAAGTCAAGTCAAGTCAAGTCAAGTCAAGTCAAGTCAAGTCAAGTCAAGTCAAGTCAAGTCAAGTCAAGTCAAGTCAAGTCAAGTCAAGTCAAGTCAAGTCAAGTCAAGTCAAGTCAAGTCAAGTCAAGTCAAGTCAAGTCAAGTCAAGTCAAGTCAAGTCAAGTCAAGTCAAGTCAAGTCAAGTCAAGTCAAGTCAAGTCAAGTCAAGTCAAGTCAAGTCAAGTCAAGTCAAGTCAAGTCAAGTCAAGTCAAGTCAAGTCAAGTCAAGTCAAGTCAAGTCAAGTCAAGTCAAGTCAAGTCAAGTCAAGTCAAGTCAAGTCAAGTCAAGTCAAGTCAAGTCAAGTCAAGTCAAGTCAAGTCAAGTCAAGTCAAGTCAAGTCAAGTCAAGTCAAGTCAAGTCAAGTCAAGTCAAGTCAAGTCAAGTCAAGTCAAGTCAAGTCAAGTCAAGTCAAGTCAAGTCAAGTCAAGTCAAGTCAAGTCAAGTCAAGTCAAGTCAAGTCAAGTCAAGTCAAGTCAAGTCAAGTCAAGTCAAGTCAAGTCAAGTCAAGTCAAGTCAAGTCAAGTCAAGTCAAGTCAAGTCAAGTCAAGTCAAGTCAAGTCAAGTCAAGTCAAGTCAAGTCAAGTCAAGTCAAGTCAAGTCAAGTCAAGTCAAGTCAAGTCAAGTCAAGTCAAGTCAAGTCAAGTCAAGTCAAGTCAAGTCAAGTCAAGTCAAGTCAAGTCAAGTCAAGTCAAGTCAAGTCAAGTCAAGTCAAGTCAAGTCAAGTCAAGTCAAGTCAAGTCAAGTCAAGTCAAGTCAAGTCAAGTCAAGTCAAGTCAAGTCAAGTCAAGTCAAGTCAAGTCAAGTCAAGTCAAGTCAAGTCAAGTCAAGTCAAGTCAAGTCAAGTCAAGTCAAGTCAAGTCAAGTCAAGTCAAGTCAAGTCAAGTCAAGTCAAGTCAAGTCAAGTCAAGTCAAGTCAAGTCAAGTCAAGTCAAGTCAAGTCAAGTCAAGTCAAGTCAAGTCAAGTCAAGTCAAGTCAAGTCAAGTCAAGTCAAGTCAAGTCAAGTCAAGTCAAGTCAAGTCAAGTCAAGTCAAGTCAAGTCAAGTCAAGTCAAGTCAAGTCAAGTCAAGTCAAGTCAAGTCAAGTCAAGTCAAGTCAAGTCAAGTCAAGTCAAGTCAAGTCAAGTCAAGTCAAGTCAAGTCAAGTCAAGTCAAGTCAAGTCAAGTCAAGTCAAGTCAAGTCAAGTCAAGTCAAGTCAAGTCAAGTCAAGTCAAGTCAAGTCAAGTCAAGTCAAGTCAAGTCAAGTCAAGTCAAGTCAAGTCAAGTCAAGTCAAGTCAAGTCAAGTCAAGTCAAGTCAAGTCAAGTCAAGTCAAGTCAAGTCAAGTCAAGTCAAGTCAAGTCAAGTCAAGTCAAGTCAAGTCAAGTCAAGTCAAGTCAAGTCAAGTCAAGTCAAGTCAAGTCAAGTCAAGTCAAGTCAAGTCAAGTCAAGTCAAGTCAAGTCAAGTCAAGTCAAGTCAAGTCAAGTCAAGTCAAGTCAAGTCAAGTCAAGTCAAGTCAAGTCAAGTCAAGTCAAGTCAAGTCAAGTCAAGTCAAGTCAAGTCAAGTCAAGTCAAGTCAAGTCAAGTCAAGTCAAGTCAAGTCAAGTCAAGTCAAGTCAAGTCAAGTCAAGTCAAGTCAAGTCAAGTCAAGTCAAGTCAAGTCAAGTCAAGTCAAGTCAAGTCAAGTCAAGTCAAGTCAAGTCAAGTCAAGTCAAGTCAAGTCAAGTCAAGTCAAGTCAAGTCAAGTCAAGTCAAGTCAAGTCAAGTCAAGTCAAGTCAAGTCAAGTCAAGTCAAGTCAAGTCAAGTCAAGTCAAGTCAAGTCAAGTCAAGTCAAGTCAAGTCAAGTCAAGTCAAGTCAAGTCAAGTCAAGTCAAGTCAAGTCAAGTCAAGTCAAGTCAAGTCAAGTCAAGTCAAGTCAAGTCAAGTCAAGTCAAGTCAAGTCAAGTCAAGTCAAGTCAAGTCAAGTCAAGTCAAGTCAAGTCAAGTCAAGTCAAGTCAAGTCAAGTCAAGTCAAGTCAAGTCAAGTCAAGTCAAGTCAAGTCAAGTCAAGTCAAGTCAAGTCAAGTCAAGTCAAGTCAAGTCAAGTCAAGTCAAGTCAAGTCAAGTCAAGTCAAGTCAAGTCAAGTCAAGTCAAGTCAAGTCAAGTCAAGTCAAGTCAAGTCAAGTCAAGTCAAGTCAAGTCAAGTCAAGTCAAGTCAAGTCAAGTCAAGTCAAGTCAAGTCAAGTCAAGTCAAGTCAAGTCAAGTCAAGTCAAGTCAAGTCAAGTCAAGTCAAGTCAAGTCAAGTCAAGTCAAGTCAAGTCAAGTCAAGTCAAGTCAAGTCAAGTCAAGTCAAGTCAAGTCAAGTCAAGTCAAGTCAAGTCAAGTCAAGTCAAGTCAAGTCAAGTCAAGTCAAGTCAAGTCAAGTCAAGTCAAGTCAAGTCAAGTCAAGTCAAGTCAAGTCAAGTCAAGTCAAGTCAAGTCAAGTCAAGTCAAGTCAAGTCAAGTCAAGTCAAGTCAAGTCAAGTC
>CALYMW010000542.1:60101-67601 GCA_944588485.1 Phosphuga atrata
AAGTCAAGTCAAGTCAAGTCAAGTCAAGTCAAGTCAAGTCAAGTCAAGTCAAGTCAAGTCAAGTCAAGTCAAGTCAAGTCAAGTCAAGTCAAGTCAAGTCAAGTCAAGTCAAGTCAAGTCAAGTCAAGTCAAGTCAAGTCAAGTCAAGTCAAGTCAAGTCAAGTCAAGTCAAGTCAAGTCAAGTCAAGTCAAGTCAAGTCAAGTCAAGTCAAGTCAAGTCAAGTCAAGTCAAGTCAAGTCAAGTCAAGTCAAGTCAAGTCAAGTCAAGTCAAGTCAAGTCAAGTCAAGTCAAGTCAAGTCAAGTCAAGTCAAGTCAAGTCAAGTCAAGTCAAGTCAAGTCAAGTCAAGTCAAGTCAAGTCAAGTCAAGTCAAGTCAAGCCAAGTCAAGTCAAGTCAAGTCAAGTCAAGTCAAGTCAAGTCAAGTCAAGTCAAGTCAAGTCAAGTCAAGTCAAGTCAAGTCAAGTCAAGTCAAGTCAAGTCAAGTCAAGTCAAGTCAAGTCAAGTCAAGTCAAGTCAAGTCAAGTCAAGTCAAGTCAAGTCAAGTCAAGTCAAGTCAAGTCAAGTCAAGTCAAGTCAAGTCAAGTCAAGTCAAGTCAAGTCAAGTCAAGTCAAGTCAAGTCAAGTCAAGTCAAGTCAAGTCAAGTCAAGTCAAGTCAAGTCAAGTCAAGTCAAGTCAAGTCAAGTCAAGTCAAGTCAAGTCAAGTCAAGTCAAGTCAAGTCAAGTCAAGTCAAGTCAAGTCAAGTCAAGTCAAGTCAAGTCAAGTCAAGTCAAGTCAAGTCAAGTCAAGTCAAGTCAAGTCAAGTCAAGTCAAGTCAAGTCAAGTCAAGTCAAGTCAAGTCAAGTCAAGTCAAGTCAAGTCAAGTCAAGTCAAGTCAAGTCAAGTCAAGTCAAGTCAAGTCAAGTCAAGTCAAGTCAAGTCAAGTCAAGTCAAGTCAAGTCAAGTCAAGTCAAGTCAAGTCAAGTCAAGTCAAGTCAAGTCAAGTCAAGTCAAGTCAAGTCAAGTCAAGTCAAGTCAAGTCAAGTCAAGTCAAGTCAAGTCAAGTCAAGTCAAGTCAAGTCAAGTCAAGTCAAGTCAAGTCAAGTCAAGTCAAGTCAAGTCAAGTCAAGTCAAGTCAAGTCAAGTCAAGTCAAGTCAAGTCAAGTCAAGTCAAGTCAAGTCAAGTCAAGTCAAGTCAAGTCAAGTCAAGTCAAGTCAAGTCAAGTCAAGTCAAGTCAAGTCAAGTCAAGTCAAGTCAAGTCAAGTCAAGTCAAGTCAAGTCAAGTCAAGTCAAGTCAAGTCAAGTCAAGTCAAGTCAAGTCAAGTCAAGTCAAGTCAAGTCAAGTCAAGTCAAGTCAAGTCAAGTCAAGTCAAGTCAAGTCAAGTCAAGTCAAGTCAAGTCAAGTCAAGTCAAGTCAAGTCAAGTCAAGTCAAGTCAAGTCAAGTCAAGTCAAGTCAAGTCAAGTCAAGTCAAGTCAAGTCAAGTCAAGTCAAGTCAAGTCAAGTCAAGTCAAGTCAAGTCAAGTCAAGTCAAGTCAAGTCAAGTCAAGTCAAGTCAAGTCAAGTCAAGTCAAGTCAAGTCAAGTCAAGTCAAGTCAAGTCAAGTCAAGTCAAGTCAAGTCAAGTCAAGTCAAGTCAAGTCAAGTCAAGTCAAGTCAAGTCAAGTCAAGTCAAGTCAAGTCAAGTCAAGTCAAGTCAAGTCAAGTCAAGTCAAGTCAAGTCAAGTCAAGTCAAGTCAAGTCAAGTCAAGTCAAGTCAAGTCAAGTCAAGTCAAGTCAAGTCAAGTCAAGTCAAGTCAAGTCAAGTCAAGTCAAGTCAAGTCAAGTCAAGTCAAGTCAAGTCAAGTCAAGTCAAGTCAAGTCAAGTCAAGTCAAGTCAAGTCAAGTCAAGTCAAGTCAAGTCAAGTCAAGTCAAGTCAAGTCAAGTCAAGTCAAGTCAAGTCAAGTCAAGTCAAGTCAAGTCAAGTCAAGTCAAGTCAAGTCAAGTCAAGTCAAGTCAAGTCAAGTCAAGTCAAGTCAAGTCAAGTCAAGTCAAGTCAAGTCAAGTCAAGTCAAGTCAAGTCAAGTCAAGTCAAGTCAAGTCAAGTCAAGTCAAGTCAAGTCAAGTCAAGTCAAGTCAAGTCAAGTCAAGTCAAGTCAAGTCAAGTCAAGTCAAGTCAAGTCAAGTCAAGTCAAGTCAAGTCAAGTCAAGTCAAGTCAAGTCAAGTCAAGTCAAGTCAAGTCAAGTCAAGTCAAGTCAAGTCAAGTCAAGTCAAGTCAAGTCAAGTCAAGTCAAGTCAAGTCAAGTCAAGTCAAGTCAAGTCAAGTCAAGTCAAGTCAAGTCAAGTCAAGTCAAGTCAAGTCAAGTCAAGTCAAGTCAAGTCAAGTCAAGTCAAGTCAAGTCAAGTCAAGTCAAGTCAAGTCAAGTCAAGTCAAGTCAAGTCAAGTCAAGTCAAGTCAAGTCAAGTCAAGTCAAGTCAAGTCAAGTCAAGTCAAGTCAAGTCAAGTCAAGTCAAGTCAAGTCAAGTCAAGTCAAGTCAAGTCAAGTCAAGTCAAGTCAAGTCAAGTCAAGTCAAGTCAAGTCAAGTCAAGTCAAGTCAAGTCAAGTCAAGTCAAGTCAAGTCAAGTCAAGTCAAGTCAAGTCAAGTCAAGTCAAGTCAAGTCAAGTCAAGTCAAGTCAAGTCAAGTCAAGTCAAGTCAAGTCAAGTCAAGTCAAGTCAAGTCAAGTCAAGTCAAGTCAAGTCAAGTCAAGTCAAGTCAAGTCAAGTCAAGTCAAGTCAAGTCAAGTCAAGTCAAGTCAAGTCAAGTCAAGTCAAGTCAAGTCAAGTCAAGTCAAGTCAAGTCAAGTCAAGTCAAGTCAAGTCAAGTCAAGTCAAGTCAAGTCAAGTCAAGTCAAGTCAAGTCAAGTCAAGTCAAGTCAAGTCAAGTCAAGTCAAGTCAAGTCAAGTCAAGTCAAGTCAAGTCAAGTCAAGTCAAGTCAAGTCAAGTCAAGTCAAGTCAAGTCAAGTCAAGTCAAGTCAAGTCAAGTCAAGTCAAGTCAAGTCAAGTCAAGTCAAGTCAAGTCAAGTCAAGTCAAGTCAAGTCAAGTCAAGTCAAGTCAAATCAAATCAAATCAAATCAAATCAAATCAAATCAAATCAAATCAAATCAAATCAAAACAAATCAAATCAAATCAAATCAAATCAAAACAAATCAAAACAAATCAAAACAAATCAAAACAAATCAAAACAAATCAAAACAAATCAAAACAAATCAAAACAAATCAAAACAAATCAAAACAAATCAAAACAAATCAAAACAAATCAAAACAAATCAAAACAAATCAAAACAAATCAAAACAAATCAAATCAAGTCAATTCAAGTCAAGTCAAGTCAAGTCAAGTCAAGTCAAGTCAAGTCAAGTCAAGTCAAGTCAAGTCAAGTCAAGTCAAGTCAAGTCAAGTCAAGTCAAGTCAAGTCAAGTCAAGTCAAGTCAAGTCAAGTCAAGTCAAGTCAAGTCAAGTCAAGTCAAGTCAAGTCAAGTCAAGTCAAGTCAAGTCAAGTCAAGTCAAGTCAAGTCAAGTCAAGTCAAGTCAAGTCAAGTCAAGTCAAGTCAAGTCAAGTCAAGTCAAGTCAAGTCAAGTCAAGTCAAGTCAAGTCAAGTCAAGTCAAGTCAAGTCAAGTCAAGTCAAGTCAAGTCAAGTCAAGTCAAGTCAAGTCAAGTCAAGTCAAGTCAAGTCAAGTCAAGTCAAGTCAAGTCAAGTCAAGTCAAGTCAAGTCAAGTCAAGTCAAGTCAAGTCAAGTCAAGTCAAGTCAAGTCAAGTCAAGTCAAGTCAAGTCAAGTCAAGTCAAGTCAAGTCAAGTCAAGTCAAGTCAAGTCAAGTCAAGTCAAGTCAAGTCAAGTCAAGTCAAGTCAAGTCAAGTCAAGTCAAGTCAAGTCAAGTCAAGTCAAGTCAAGTCAAGTCAAGTCAAGTCAAGTCAAGTCAAGTCAAGTCAAGTCAAGTCAAGTCAAGTCAAGTCAAGTCAAGTCAAGTCAAGTCAAGTCAAGTCAAGTCAAGTCAAGTCAAGTCAAGTCAAGTCAAGTCAAGTCAAGTCAAGTCAAGTCAAGTCAAGTCAAGTCAAGTCAAGTCAAGTCAAGTCAAGTCAAGTCAAGTCAAGTCAAGTCAAGTCAAGTCAAGTCAAGTCAAGTCAAGTCAAGTCAAGTCAAGTCAAGTCAAGTCAAGTCAAGTCAAGTCAAGTCAAGTCAAGTCAAGTCAAGTCAAGTCAAGTCAAGTCAAGTCAAGTCAAGTCAAGTCAAGTCAAGTCAAGTCAAGTCAAGTCAAGTCAAGTCAAGTCAAGTCAAGTCAAGTCAAGTCAAGTCAAGTCAAGTCAAGTCAAGTCAAGTCAAGTCAAGTCAAGTCAAGTCAAGTCAAGTCAAGTCAAGTCAAGTCAAGTCAAGTCAAGTCAAGTCAAGTCAAGTCAAGTCAAGTCAAGTCAAGTCAAGTCAAGTCAAGTCAAGTCAAGTCAAGTCAAGTCAAGTCAAGTCAAGTCAAGTCAAGTCAAGTCAAGTCAAGTCAAGTCAAGTCAAGTCAAGTCAAGTCAAGTCAAGTCAAGTCAAGTCAAGTCAAGTCAAGTCAAGTCAAGTCAAGTCAAGTCAAGTCAAGTCAAGTCAAGTCAAGTCAAGTCAAGTCAAGTCAAGTCAAGTCAAGTCAAGTCAAGTCAAGTCAAGTCAAGTCAAGTCAAGTCAAGTCAAGTCAAGTCAAGTCAAGTCAAGTCAAGTCAAGTCAAGTCAAGTCAAGTCAAGTCAAGTCAAGTCAAGTCAAGTCAAGTCAAGTCAAGTCAAGTCAAGTCAAGTCAAGTCAAGTCAAGTCAAGTCAAGTCAAGTCAAGTCAAGTCAAGTCAAGTCAAGTCAAGTCAAGTCAAGTCAAGTCAAGTCAAGTCAAGTCAAGTCAAGTCAAGTCAAGTCAAGTCAAGTCAAGTCAAGTCAAGTCAAGTCAAGTCAAGTCAAGTCAAGTCAAGTCAAGTCAAGTCAAGTCAAGTCAAGTCAAGTCAAGTCAAGTCAAGTCAAGTCAAGTCAAGTCAAGTCAAGTCAAGTCAAGTCAAGTCAAGTCAAGTCAAGTCAAGTCAAGTCAAGTCAAGTCAAGTCAAGTCAAGTCAAGTCAAGTCAAGTCAAGTCAAGTCAAGTCAAGTCAAGTCAAGTCAAGTCAAGTCAAGTCAAGTCAAGTCAAGTCAAGTCAAGTCAAGTCAAGTCAAGTCAAGTCAAGTCAAGTCAAGTCAAGTCAAGTCAAGTCAAGTCAAGTCAAGTCAAGTCAAGTCAAGTCAAGTCAAGTCAAGTCAAGTCAAGTCAAGTCAAGTCAAGTCAAGTCAAGTCAAGTCAAGTCAAGTCAAGTCAAGTCAAGTCAAGTCAAGTCAAGTCAAGTCAAGTCAAGTCAAGTCAAGTCAAGTCAAGTCAAGTCAAGTCAAGTCAAGTCAAGTCAAGTCAAGTCAAGTCAAGTCAAGTCAAGTCAAGTCAAGTCAAGTCAAGTCAAGTCAAGTCAAGTCAAGTCAAGTCAAGTCAAGTCAAGTCAAGTCAAGTCAAGTCAAGTCAAGTCAAGTCAAGTCAAGTCAAGTCAAGTCAAGTCAAGTCAAGTCAAGTCAAGTCAAGTCAAGTCAAGTCAAGTCAAGTCAAGTCAAGTCAAGTCAAGTCAAGTCAAGTCAAGTCAAGTCAAGTCAAGTCAAGTCAAGTCAAGTCAAGTCAAGTCAAGTCAAGTCAAGTCAAGTCAAGTCAAGTCAAGTCAAGTCAAGTCAAGTCAAGTCAAGTCAAGTCAAGTCAAGTCAAGTCAAGTCAAGTCAAGTCAAGTCAAGTCAAGTCAAGTCAAGTCAAGTCAAGTCAAGTCAAGTCAAGTCAAGTCAAGTCAAGTCAAGTCAAGTCAAGTCAAGTCAAGTCAAGTCAAGTCAAGTCAAGTCAAGTCAAGTCAAGTCAAGTCAAGTCAAGTCAAGTCAAGTCAAGTCAAGTCAAGTCAAGTCAAGTCAAGTCAAGTCAAGTCAAGTCAAGTCAAGTCAAGTCAAGTCAAGTCAAGTCAAGTCAAGTCAAGTCAAGTCAAGTCAAGTCAAGTCAAGTCAAGTCAAGTCAAGTCAAGTCAAGTCAAGTCAAGTCAAGTCAAGTCAAGTCAAGTCAAGTCAAGTCAAGTCAAGTCAAGTCAAGTCAAGTCAAGTCAAGTCAAGTCAAGTCAAGTCAAGTCAAGTCAAGTCAAGTCAAGTCAAGTCAAGTCAAGTCAAGTCAAGTCAAGTCAAGTCAAGTCAAGTCAAGTCAAGTCAAGTCAAGTCAAGTCAAGTCAAGTCAAGTCAAGTCAAGTCAAGTCAAGTCAAGTCAAGTCAAGTCAAGTCAAGTCAAGTCAAGTCAAGTCAAGTCAAGTCAAGTCAAGTCAAGTCAAGTCAAGTCAAGTCAAGTCAAGTCAAGTCAAGTCAAGTCAAGTCAAGTCAAGTCAAGTCAAGTCAAGTCAAGTCAAGTCAAGTCAAGTCAAGTCAAGTCAAGTCAAGTCAAGTCAAGTCAAGTCAAGTCAAGTCAAGTCAAGTCAAGTCAAGTCAAGTCAAGTCAAGTCAAGTCAAGTCAAGTCAAGTCAAGTCAAGTCAAGTCAAGTCAAGTCAAGTCAAGTCAAGTCAAGTCAAGTCAAGTCAAGTCAAGTCAAGTCAAGTCAAGTCAAGTCAAGTCAAGTCAAGTCAAGTCAAGTCAAGTCAAGTCAAGTCAAGTCAAGTCAAGTCAAGTCAAGTCAAGTCAAGTCAAGTCAAGTCAAGTCAAGTCAAGTCAAGTCAAGTCAAGTCAAGTCAAGTCAAGTCAAGTCAAGTCAAGTCAAGTCAAGTCAAGTCAAGTCAAGTCAAGTCAAGTCAAGTCAAGTCAAGTCAAGTCAAGTCAAGTCAAGTCAAGTCAAGTCAAGTCAAGTCAAGTCAAGTCAAGTCAAGTCAAGTCAAGTCAAGTCAAGTCAAGTCAAGTCAAGTCAAGTCAAGTCAAGTCAAGTCAAGTCAAGTCAAGTCAAGTCAAGTCAAGTCAAGTCAAGTCAAGTCAAGTCAAGTCAAGTCAAGTCAAGTCAAGTCAAGTCAAGTCAAGTCAAGTCAAGTCAAGTCAAGTCAAGTCAAGTCAAGTCAAGTCAAGTCAAGTCAAGTCAAGTCAAGTCAAGTCAAGTCAAGTCAAGTCAAGTCAAGTCAAGTCAAGTCAAGTCAAGTCAAGTCAAGTCAAGTCAAGTCAAGTCAAGTCAAGTCAAGTCAAGTCAAGTCAAGTCAAGTCAAGTCAAGTCAAGTCAAGTCAAGTCAAGTCAAGTCAAGTCAAGTCAAGTCAAGTCAAGTCAAGTCAAGTCAAGTCAAGTCAAGTCAAGTCAAGTCAAGTCAAGTCAAGTCAAGTCAAGTCAAGTCAAGTCAAGTCAAGTCAAGTCAAGTCAAGTCAAGTCAAGTCAAGTCAAGTCAAGTCAAGTCAAGTCAAGTCAAGTCAAGTCAAGTCAAGTCAAGTCAAGTCAAGTCAAGTCAAGTCAAGTCAAGTCAAGTCAAGTCAAGTCAAGTCAAGTCAAGTCAAGTCAAGTCAAGTCAAGTCAAGTCAAGTCAAGTCAAGTCAAGTC
>CALYMW010000542.1:72601-75101 GCA_944588485.1 Phosphuga atrata
AAGTCAAGTCAAGTCAAGTCAAGTCAAGTCAAGTCAAGTCAAGTCAAGTCAAGTCAAGTCAAGTCAAGTCAAGTCAAGTCAAGTCAAGTCAAGTCAAGTCAAGTCAAGTCAAGTCAAGTCAAGTCAAGTCAAGTCAAGTCAAGTCAAGTCAAGTCAAGTCAAGTCAAGTCAAGTCAAGTCAAGTCAAGTCAAGTCAAGTCAAGTCAAGTCAAGTCAAGTCAAGTCAAGTCAAGTCAAGTCAAGTCAAGTCAAGTCAAGTCAAGTCAAGTCAAGTCAAGTCAAGTCAAGTCAAGTCAAGTCAAGTCAAGTCAAGTCAAGTCAAGTCAAGTCAAGTCAAGTCAAGTCAAGTCAAGTCAAGTCAAGTCAAGTCAAGTCAAGTCAAGTCAAGTCAAGTCAAGTCAAGTCAAGTCAAGTCAAGTCAAGTCAAGTCAAGTCAAGTCAAGTCAAGTCAAGTCAAGTCAAGTCAAGTCAAGTCAAGTCAAGTCAAGTCAAGTCAAGTCAAGTCAAGTCAAGTCAAGTCAAGTCAAGTCAAGTCAAGTCAAGTCAAGTCAAGTCAAGTCAAGTCAAGTCAAGTCAAGTCAAGTCAAGTCAAGTCAAGTCAAGTCAAGTCAAGTCAAGTCAAGTCAAGTCAAGTCAAGTCAAGTCAAGTCAAGTCAAGTCAAGTCAAGTCAAGTCAAGTCAAGTCAAGTCAAGTCAAGTCAAGTCAAGTCAAGTCAAGTCAAGTCAAGTCAAGTCAAGTCAAGTCAAGTCAAGTCAAGTCAAGTCAAGTCAAGTCAAGTCAAGTCAAGTCAAGTCAAGTCAAGTCAAGTCAAGTCAAGTCAAGTCAAGTCAAGTCAAGTCAAGTCAAGTCAAGTCAAGTCAAGTCAAGTCAAGTCAAGTCAAGTCAAGTCAAGTCAAGTCAAGTCAAGTCAAGTCAAGTCAAGTCAAGTCAAGTCAAGTCAAGTCAAGTCAAGTCAAGTCAAGTCAAGTCAAGTCAAGTCAAGTCAAGTCAAGTCAAGTCAAGTCAAGTCAAGTCAAGTCAAGTCAAGTCAAGTCAAGTCAAGTCAAGTCAAGTCAAGTCAAGTCAAGTCAAGTCAAGTCAAGTCAAGTCAAGTCAAGTCAAGTCAAGTCAAGTCAAGTCAAGTCAAGTCAAGTCAAGTCAAGTCAAGTCAAGTCAAGTCAAGTCAAGTCAAGTCAAGTCAAGTCAAGTCAAGTCAAGTCAAGTCAAGTCAAGTCAAGTCAAGTCAAGTCAAGTCAAGTCAAGTCAAGTCAAGTCAAGTCAAGTCAAGTCAAGTCAAGTCAAGTCAAGTCAAGTCAAGTCAAGTCAAGTCAAGTCAAGTCAAGTCAAGTCAAGTCAAGTCAAGTCAAGTCAAGTCAAGTCAAGTCAAGTCAAGTCAAGTCAAGTCAAGTCAAGTCAAGTCAAGTCAAGTCAAGTCAAGTCAAGTCAAGTCAAGTCAAGTCAAGTCAAGTCAAGTCAAGTCAAGTCAAGTCAAGTCAAGTCAAGTCAAGTCAAGTCAAGTCAAGTCAAGTCAAGTCAAGTCAAGTCAAGTCAAGTCAAGTCAAGTCAAGTCAAGTCAAGTCAAGTCAAGTCAAGTCAAGTCAAGTCAAGTCAAGTCAAGTCAAGTCAAGTCAAGTCAAGTCAAGTCAAGTCAAGTCAAGTCAAGTCAAGTCAAGTCAAGTCAAGTCAAGTCAAGTCAAGTCAAGTCAAGTCAAGTCAAGTCAAGTCAAGTCAAGTCAAGTCAAGTCAAGTCAAGTCAAGTCAAGTCAAGTCAAGTCAAGTCAAGTCAAGTCAAGTCAAGTCAAGTCAAGTCAAGTCAAGTCAAGTCAAGTCAAGTCAAGTCAAGTCAAGTCAAGTCAAGTCAAGTCAAGTCAAGTCAAGTCAAGTCAAGTCAAGTCAAGTCAAGTCAAGTCAAGTCAAGTCAAGTCAAGTCAAGTCAAGTCAAGTCAAGTCAAGTCAAGTCAAGTCAAGTCAAGTCAAGTCAAGTCAAGTCAAGTCAAGTCAAGTCAAGTCAAGTCAAGTCAAGTCAAGTCAAGTCAAGTCAAGTCAAGTCAAGTCAAGTCAAGTCAAGTCAAGTCAAGTCAAGTCAAGTCAAGTCAAGTCAAGTCAAGTCAAGTCAAGTCAAGTCAAGTCAAGTCAAGTCAAGTCAAGTCAAGTCAAGTCAAGTCAAGTCAAGTCAAGTCAAGTCAAGTCAAGTCAAGTCAAGTCAAGTCAAGTCAAGTCAAGTCAAGTCAAGTCAAGTCAAGTCAAGTCAAGTCAAGTCAAGTCAAGTCAAGTCAAGTCAAGTCAAGTCAAGTCAAGTCAAGTCAAGTCAAGTCAAGTCAAGTCAAGTCAAGTCAAGTCAAGTCAAGTCAAGTCAAGTCAAGTCAAGTCAAGTCAAGTCAAGTCAAGTCAAGTCAAGTCAAGTCAAGTCAAGTCAAGTCAAGTCAAGTCAAGTCAAGTCAAGTCAAGTCAAGTCAAGTCAAGTCAAGTCAAGTCAAGTCAAGTCAAGTCAAGTCAAGTCAAGTCAAGTCAAGTCAAGTC
>CALYMW010000542.1:80101-87078 GCA_944588485.1 Phosphuga atrata
AGTCAAGTCAAGTCAAGTCAAGTCAAGTCAAGTCAAGTCAAGTCAAGTCAAGTCAAGTCAAGTCAAGTCAAGTCAAGTCAAGTCAAGTCAAGTCAAGTCAAGTCAAGTCAAGTCAAGTCAAGTCAAGTCAAGTCAAGTCAAGTCAAGTCAAGTCAAGTCAAGTCAAGTCAAGTCAAGTCAAGTCAAGTCAAGTCAAGTCAAGTCAAGTCAAGTCAAGTCAAGTCAAGTCAAGTCAAGTCAAGTCAAGTCAAGTCAAGTCAAGTCAAGTCAAGTCAAGTCAAGTCAAGTCAAGTCAAGTCAAGTCAAGTCAAGTCAAGTCAAGTCAAGTCAAGTCAAGTCAAGTCAAGTCAAGTCAAGTCAAGTCAAGTCAAGTCAAGTCAAGTCAAGTCAAGTCAAGTCAAGTCAAGTCAAGTCAAGTCAAGTCAAGTCAAGTCAAGTCAAGTCAAGTCAAGTCAAGTCAAGTCAAGTCAAGTCAAGTCAAGTCAAGTCAAGTCAAGTCAAGTCAAGTCAAGTCAAGTCAAGTCAAGTCAAGTCAAGTCAAGTCAAGTCAAGTCAAGTCAAGTCAAGTCAAGTCAAGTCAAGTCAAGTCAAGTCAAGTCAAGTCAAGTCAAGTCAAGTCAAGTCAAGTCAAGTCAAGTCAAGTCAAGTCAAGTCAAGTCAAGTCAAGTCAAGTCAAGTCAAGTCAAGTCAAGTCAAGTCAAGTCAAGTCAAGTCAAGTCAAGTCAAGTCAAGTCAAGTCAAGTCAAGTCAAGTCAAGTCAAGTCAAGTCAAGTCAAGTCAAGTCAAGTCAAGTCAAGTCAAGTCAAGTCAAGTCAAGTCAAGTCAAGTCAAGTCAAGTCAAGTCAAGTCAAGTCAAGTCAAGTCAAGTCAAGTCAAGTCAAGTCAAGTCAAGTCAAGTCAAGTCAAGTCAAGTCAAGTCAAGTCAAGTCAAGTCAAGTCAAGTCAAGTCAAGTCAAGTCAAGTCAAGTCAAGTCAAGTCAAGTCAAGTCAAGTCAAGTCAAGTCAAGTCAAGTCAAGTCAAGTCAAGTCAAGTCAAGTCAAGTCAAGTCAAGTCAAGTCAAGTCAAGTCAAGTCAAGTCAAGTCAAGTCAAGTCAAGTCAAGTCAAGTCAAGTCAAGTCAAGTCAAGTCAAGTCAAGTCAAGTCAAGTCAAGTCAAGTCAAGTCAAGTCAAGTCAAGTCAAGTCAAGTCAAGTCAAGTCAAGTCAAGTCAAGTCAAGTCAAGTCAAGTCAAGTCAAGTCAAGTCAAGTCAAGTCAAGTCAAGTCAAGTCAAGTCAAGTCAAGTCAAGTCAAGTCAAGTCAAGTCAAGTCAAGTCAAGTCAAGTCAAGTCAAGTCAAGTCAAGTCAAGTCAAGTCAAGTCAAGTCAAGTCAAGTCAAGTCAAGTCAAGTCAAGTCAAGTCAAGTCAAGTCAAGTCAAGTCAAGTCAAGTCAAGTCAAGTCAAGTCAAGTCAAGTCAAGTCAAGTCAAGTCAAGTCAAGTCAAGTCAAGTCAAGTCAAGTCAAGTCAAGTCAAGTCAAGTCAAGTCAAGTCAAGTCAAGTCAAGTCAAGTCAAGTCAAGTCAAGTCAAGTCAAGTCAAGTCAAGTCAAGTCAAGTCAAGTCAAGTCAAGTCAAGTCAAGTCAAGTCAAGTCAAGTCAAGTCAAGTCAAGTCAAGTCAAGTCAAGTCAAGTCAAGTCAAGTCAAGTCAAGTCAAGTCAAGTCAAGTCAAGTCAAGTCAAGTCAAGTCAAGTCAAGTCAAGTCAAGTCAAGTCAAGTCAAGTCAAGTCAAGTCAAGTCAAGTCAAGTCAAGTCAAGTCAAGTCAAGTCAAGTCAAGTCAAGTCAAGTCAAGTCAAGTCAAGTCAAGTCAAGTCAAGTCAAGTCAAGTCAAGTCAAGTCAAGTCAAGTCAAGTCAAGTCAAGTCAAGTCAAGTCAAGTCAAGTCAAGTCAAGTCAAGTCAAGTCAAGTCAAGTCAAGTCAAGTCAAGTCAAGTCAAGTCAAGTCAAGTCAAGTCAAGTCAAGTCAAGTCAAGTCAAGTCAAGTCAAGTCAAGTCAAGTCAAGTCAAGTCAAGTCAGGTCAGGTCAGGTCAGGTCAGGTCAGGTCAGGTCAAGTCAAGTCAAGTCAAGTCAAGTCAAGTCAAGTCAAGTCAAGTCAAGTCAAGTCAAGTCAAGTCAAGTCAAGTCAAGTCAAGTCAAGTCAAGTCAAGTCAAGTCAAGTCAAGTCAAGTCAAGTCAAGTCAAGTCAAGTCAAGTCAAGTCAAGTCAAGTCAAGTCAAGTCAAGTCAAGTCAAGTCAAGTCAAGTCAAGTCAAGTCAAGTCAAGCCAAGTCAAGTCAAGTCAAGTCAAGTCAAGTCAAGTCAAGTCAAGTCAAGTCAAGTCAAGTCAAGTCAAGTCAGGTCAGGTCAGGTCAGGTCAGGTCAGGTCAGGTCAGGTCAGGTCAGGTCAGGTCAGGTCAGGTCAGGTCAGGTCAGGTCAGGTCAGGTCAGGTCAGGTCAGGTCAGGTCAGGTCAGGTCAGGTCAGGTCAGGTCAGGTCAGGTCAGGTCAGGTCAGGTCAGGTCAGGTCAGGTCAGGTCAGGTCAGGTCAGGTCAGGTCAGGTCAGGTCAGGTCAGGTCAGGTCAGGTCAGGTCAGGTCAGGTCAGGTCAGGTCAGGTCAGGTCAGGTCAGGTCAGGTCAGGTCAGGTCAGGTCAGGTCAGGTCAAGTCAAGTCAAGTCAAGTCAAGTCAAGTCAAGTCAAGTCAAGTCAAGTCAAGTCAAGTCAAGTCAAGTCAAGTCAAGTCAAGTCAAGTCAAGTCAAGTCAAGTCAAGTCAAGTCAAGTCAAGTCAAGTCAAGTCAAGTCAAGGCAAGGCAAGGCAAGGCAAGGCAAGTCAAGTCAAGTCAAGTCAAGTCAAGTCAAGTCAAGGCAAGGCAAGGCAAGGCAAGGCAAGGCAAGTCAAGTCAAGTCAAGTCAAGTCAAGTCAAGTCAAGTCAAGTCGGTGGCGTAGGTGGTTTTCACCACCAGTGTCTAGTATTGCGAAACATAGTGCCTTAGGGACCAGAGTTTACGCTAGACAAAGACCAATGTGCGTGACGAAGAGTCACATCCTTTCCGAGGTGCCACTATTTTAACTAAACACATTGGATCTAGACCAGAGAAGGTCGATAAAAAATCCGAGGAGCCAACCTCAGTAAAAAACAAAACAAAACAAAATGGAAATGTCGAGTTTCGAAAACGAAGTACCCCAGGGGGGTAGGACCGAGCGTCCGGAATCCCCCACCGCGATAGCGGGCCGCTCCATGGATTCTGGGGGGAGCAAAAATTCGATTGCACCTACTCAAGGGAAACAAAGTAACATCATACTAAATATGAGAATGAGGTCGATGTCAACTGACTATGGTAAAAGGAAGATCATCGATACATCGATCATAACCGACGACGAGTTGGACTCTCCATAGAAAAGAAAGGAAAGCCCAGAGGTATTTGTCTTAAAGGAGGCAATAGAAAGAAACCAAAAACTACTAGAGGAACTGGAAAAAACAATCAATGAAAACCCAAACACACTGAGAAAGATTAAAGATCTAGCAGGAAAACTTAGAAGAAATGCAGACGGTTTTAAGAGAGGATCCATCACAAGGTGGATTGAGGATAGAAAATACGAGCAAGTGGAGAAGATCATGATTGATGTGGATACTCAAGTGCAGAAGGAAACGAGAGAGATGGCAACGCAGACAGTAGAGATGGCGGAGGAGGTGGAAAACATATTAACACTGGAAGATCTCAAGGCATTAGGAACCAGAAACTGGCCAGAGGAGGTGTTTGAAAAAACAAAAATAGTGGTGGGTAACCCAACAGTAGGAAAAGAGGAAGCCTTCAAAGTCGTCATACTGGAACCGAAAGACCCCCAAATGGAGCAAAGCATACAGAAAATCTACAAAGAAAAGTACCCTGAACTACTAACAATGGTGGACAAAGATATACTAGAACAGACAACTAAAATTAGAAATAGGCAGAGTCAGACTACGAAAGTTGGAAAAATATGCCTAAAGGACGGGGAGCAAGACCTATGGGACCACCTAGTTTGGCTAAGGGACGAGGTATCAGGAGAAAAAAGGATATCCCTTCACCATCTAAACGAGGTCAACATACATTACATGAGAATGATGGTGGAAAGTATCTTCAGGAAAACAAACACCTCTGTAGATATCTACACAACTAAATCCAGACAGGTAAAAAAGGAGAAGACCACGTTAGGAATGATCATAGACAACGGGACCAAATCATACAATGAGGTACTCAAGGAGGTAACTAAAGCCGTCGGGAAAGATGAAGCAGCAAAAGTAATAAGAACGGTACGCTGCACAAAGGAGGGAAAACTTCTAGTGACTACCGACAAGGAGGAAACACATTTTAAAACGCTCGGCAAACTATTAAACCAGGCTGGCCTGAAGCACAGGAATTTAGTAGGCGAGCCATTCACGTCCCTCCATATAAGAGGAATGACCGCGGACATTACGGAGGAGGACGTTAAGAAAGGGGTGGAAGATGCCGTGGGTGAATGGAGAGAAGAATATACGTTAAGCAACTTAAGGCCCCAGAGGGACGAAACCAAAGCCATTACCATCAGATTGCCAAACAGTGCATCAGAAAAAATTGAGGAAATGGGACACATAAGAATAGGGCTTACCAAATGCCGAGTGGAAAAAAGAATAGAGGTGAGAAGATGTGGAAAATGCTGGGCCTACGACCACACGTTCGAACAGTGTGACGGACCAGACCGAAGGAACCACTGTTTCAAGTGTGGGAAACCGGGACATGAAGCAAAGAACTGCGAAACAGTAGGATGTCCAGTGTGCGAAACAAGTGACCACCGAGTAGGCACTGCCAAGTGCCCAGCATTCATGGCAGCCTTAAAGGAAGCAAGAATAGACGAAAAAGGCAGAAGAAGGAGACGCACAACATTTAGCCGCAGGGATAGCACCTATATCAGACCAACGGATAAGGAAATGGAGGACGATGTCTTCCCAGTAACTGCTATAGGATCAGGAGAGCCCCCAGAAAACGAGAGATTAGAGAGTAAGAAAAGGGAGCCAAAAGAGACCTTAGAGCTGTGATAAGTACTGTGATACATATATACTTCGTGACTGTCCTATTTGTCCTATTTATTTTATTTATTCTTTAAGAATCTATATACACATATATATCTATATTTATCTATATCTATTTATTTTATTTATTTAATGCCAATAAAGATCCTACAAATAAACGTAGACAGAAGGGCGAGGGCGCAAGACCTGGCGATGGCTACAGCGGCCACCATAGATGCAGACTTGATCGCTATACAAGAACCCAACCAAGCCAGGACGCTAAAGGATCCTAGATGGATTTCGGGTAAGGACACGGCCATCTACTGTAGAAACAGGAAATGCGGGGCGGTGGCCCACTCAGCAACCAACAGCTACACGAAGCTGAGCATGGAGAATTGGACCCTGTATAATTTTTACGTATCCCCGAATGTTAGCTTTGAAGAGTTCGTGGCCACTGTGGAGACCCTGATGGAGGAGATTCAGCGGGATACGGGGGAAGTAATGGTGGTGGGCGATTTTAACGCCAAGTCAGCCCTCTGGGGGGCCGGCCGACAGGATAGGAGAGGAGATTTCCTGGCCGATTGCCTCATGGTCTCCCAACTTGTAGTCTTAAACACAGGAGGGATACCAACTTTCGTGAGAAGAGAACAAAAGTCGGTGATCGACATCTCCTTTTGTTCAACGGGGATAGCTCGGAAGATGAAGAGCTGGGCGGTGCTCGAGGACTTTGAAACGTTGAGTCTCCATAGATATATAGACATAGTAATAGACCTGGACAAAGAGGCCAGGAAGATCCAACCTGCAGGAACGAAACCGTTCCTGGACAAAGAGGTTTTCAAGAACGTAATAAGCCTCACTTCCAAACGCGACACATCCATACAAGGGACCCTGGAGGTAATTAAAAACGCCATGTGGAGGCGGATGCCTATGTGGTGGAATGACGAAGTAGAGAAAGCAAGGGACACCTGCGTAAAGAGTAGGAGGAGGCTGACCCGTTTGAGAAGCAGTGGCGGTGCGCCGGGGATCGTCGAAGAAGCAGAGGAGGCGTACAAAGGGTGCAGAAGACAGCTGAGAAACCTCATCATGAAGTCAAAAGCCGCCTGTTGGAGGGAAATGTGCGAAGAGCTGGAAAGTGACCCTTTTGGCCAGGGATACAAGCTTGTAACAAACAAGCACAAAAATATGCTGTCCCCGTACGATATCCCCGCCAGCAGGAGACTGGAGATTGCCGGCGAGCTGTTTCCACCAACAAATGACAGGGTAAGAGAAGAGAAAGCACGTACAGGTGACCCACCAGCGGTGACAACGGATGAACTGCTAGAGGCCGCAGGGAAGATGAAGACGGGGAAGGCGCCAGGACCAGACGGGGTACTTGCAGAGAGCATCAAGATGGCAGTAGACGAGATTCCCGAAACAATGCAGTCCATGGTCAACGAGATACTGGCTACTACAAACATACCTAGGGAGTGGAAAAGGGCTAAACTATGCTTAATACCTAAAGGGCCATCTGCGTCGAACAAGTTTAGACCGATCTGCCGGATTGATACGGCGGCTAAGCTCTTCGAGCAAGTGGTAAAGGCCAGACTCGAGAAGGAGTGTGACACCAGGATGCTATTGTCAGACAAGCAGTATGGTTTCCGAAGAGGAAGAACAACGGTGGATGCGATTGGCAAGGTGATCCAGCTTGCCAGCGACAAACAGTGGATTTGGGGAGCGATCGTCCTCATAGATGTTAAGAATGCGTTTAACACCGCAAAATGGAGCCATATTGTCAGGACACTGGAGGACATGGGCGTTAGCCAGTACCTGGTCAACATAGTTAAAGACTACTTCAAAGATAGAACCATCATGGTGGACAAGGAAGAGATGTAGGTCACTCAGGGAGTACCGCAAGGATAGGTCCTGGGGCCCTTGCTCTGGAACGTTCTATACAATGAG
>CALYMW010000543.1:0-54824 GCA_944588485.1 Phosphuga atrata
GGTTTGTTATTAGGTTATTACAATCTGGCTCTAACAGATATTTTTAATAATTTAAGACAAAAAATATCTTTAACCCTTTCGCCTCGACTGGTACACATATGTCCCACTAAAATTTCATCTTCCTAAACTTAAAATTGTTAATTTAAAATTGTACTCGTATGGAAAATTTGTAAATAAATTGGTTTCGTGTATGTTATATGTAAGAACACAAATATTGGAACCAGAAACCAAAAAGACTGGACCCGAATAGATCCCAATAAAATATGTCTAGAAAGGGCGAAACCAGACGAAACCCGACATATATGATTGATAATATGATCAATACTGAATCACTGAACAGAAGACTGATCAATACTGAACAACCATGTACCCTTAGGCTTGTCGCACATCCGCTCCGCTCAGCTCAGTTCAGTACCGACCAGTACCATCAGTACATTAATAGACTGGAAAATTCTGGACTGGTATCAGTACCGACCAGTACCATCAGTACATTAATAGACTGGAAAATTCTGGACTGGTCTAGCCTATATTCAACAAGACTGGACAATGTTGGACAAAATTTTGAACCAAAAATTGGACAAGAGTGAACAAGATTGAATTTGACTAAATAATGTCAAGTCTTGAAAAGTGTCCACAAAATTGAACAAGAAGAGTAGATATGATAAGATATGTACCACTCATCTCTTGAGACAATTCAATCCATGGTCGATTTATTTTGATATATTGTGTTTATTTAGCAACAAATTAACAAAATATGAGGTTTATTCTATTTCTGCAATATTATTAACGTTCAGGGACGAAAGAGTTAATATTTTAACGATATTTAAATATTTTATAAAAATAATAAAATATTTTTTACATTCTTCAAATATAAAAAAAGGGTCTTCCAATAAGAGGTTTCATTTTCAATAGCACGCCATTTTAACAGTCGTCATAAGTCAACCTGTAACTACTTGACAGATGACAAGTAAAAACTACGCCATTAATAAAAATCGATCTTTATACACTTCAACAACGCATCGAAATTATTAAAATTCATTACAAAAAAAAAATCCGGCCAAGTGCGAGTTGTGACTCGCGCATCGAGGGTTCCGTACAAACTTGTAAGTAAGGTATCTTTAGGAGGACCTAACTGTATGCAACCCATATGCTTCTGGTGCCTCACAATACCGCGCAACATATCAGTGTATCTTCATAAGTTTCTAATAGTAAATTCGCATTTTTGTTGTAATTAAACTACATATTTACGGTTTTCAGATTTTTCCCTTTACATGTGCCGTAAGACACCGCTTCTTGCCAAATTTCATGATTCTAGGTCAACGGGAAGTACCCTATAGGTTTTGATTCCCTTGTGAAATCGCAAAATATGCGACATAAACGGTCATATCTTTTGATCGCGTTGACTTACAAGTTTGATTTTTTCACAGCTGCAAGATACCGCAGACCCGAGTATTTGATACAAATTTCAACTTGTTACCTCTACGCATTCCTGAGAAAAATGGTCTTGACAGACAGACAGACGGGCGGACAGACGGACAGACACACAGACGGACAACAAAGTGATCCTATAAGGGTTTCGTTTTCGGTACGGAACCCTAAAAATGGTGAAAATTTGGCAAAACTAAGGCATTTCTGGGTCGTCGTGCAGCATCTTCTCTGTCAGCAATTGTGAAACTGGTGCAAAAGTTTGTGCTGTTGGGACAAGTTAGTGATGTGATGAACCGAACTCGTGCACGTCGTTCAAGAACAACTGAGAAAATTGGTATTGTAGCCCAGTGGTTCTTAACCTTTTTAAGCCGCGCAATTTTAAGGAATATGTTTATAGCGCGACCCAAAGGACCAAAAGGAAGAATTTTTAGACCATTTAAAAAAAAATCTTTAATTTTACAATTTCATTTTAAGTCACATATCGTGGCTGTACTTCCAAAAGTAGTCAAGTCAAAAATTGACAAAAAGGAGATAATCTGCTCAAGTGGTTTTAACGTCTGCTACCTTTATATGAGGGATTCAAGGGTAGTGCATGCGCACCGCACGACAACCGCACAGAACGAGATTGTCGCATAACCTCTCCTACCCAATTCCGACTCTCACCTCCACGTGGTGAACCCTGGTAACCTGAGTAAGCGTCGGAGATGCGGTAACCAATCGGTGTGGAAGGCGAGGTCAGGGCTAATGAGAGCGGGAGAGATGGCACTCCGATAAGGGGGTTTACCTTGGGGCCAACAACTACATCACAGAAACAAAAACCGTTACGAAAACTCTAAGTAAAGAGACCGGACTGAATCTACGACGACGAGGAAAACTAAAACTAGAACAAAAACTAAACCGGAATTGATTGGAATGGTAAAAAAATTCTAGTGGAGGCCAAGGCCCATAATGGGTTGTAGAGCCAAAACTGATGATACCTTTATGTGAAAAAATTGTCCGAGCCAATATATGTAGCTAATCTTAACCTTCTAACATGGGCCAAAAATGTTCAAGACTTTAACATCAAAATATCTACAGTTACATGGACACTTTCATGTTTAGTTACTCACTTTTGCAAATTTTTGATTAGGTCATTTTTAAAGATAACTGTGAAGTATAAATCTACACACTTTACACGACTCGAATTTCGACTGTTGAAAGTCATTTTCAAGTAAAAGATAAATAAAGCTATTTTTCGATCCAAGGAAAATTTAATGAATAACCTAATAAATAATAATGGGTAACCAATGTTTTTGTTTAATTTAGTTTCTGAAGTCGACGCTGCGAATTAGCTTTAAAATATTAAATGGTTATAACTAAAGAATTAATTGAACTATAGGAGTTCACGGTTTGTGGAGGCTGATCGAGCTCTCAGGAAAACCAGTGCCACTAGAAACGTTAGAAATCAAAGTTTTGGCCATCCGTATCCTTCTTCATGTATCTAACCTGTACAGAATTAGTTGGTTTTGGTCCTTAGCTTAAGATGAGATGTTTCGATTTGGCTGCACCAGGCAAACAAAGGCTTTCAGGACTCCTAGGGGGCGCCACTGCCGAACGCGCATCTATTGGGGATTTACCATCGGGTTTGAAAACTCTTGTACTTCAGGATCAAACCGGTGTTTGTTTTCGATGGCGGAGTTACCGCACTCAAAACCCAAACAATAGTATGTAAATAGAATCGCCAGTTAAAAATTTCAAATTTAAACCAAGTTTGTTTCAGGCAAAGAGGAATCAGTTGAAGTTGAAGCTATCGACTTTATTGAAATATTCTGCAATCAACAAAGTTTTGTCGGGAAACACGAAAGGGGTCGTCCATTAATCACGTGATGTTTTAAGCGTTCAACAAAATTCAAAATTGCGCGTTCTACGAAAAAATAAATAAACGTGATATCTCACTATCATGTGATATTTCGTGATTCTTCACAACCCCCCCTCCACCCCCCCTAGAGCCTCACTTGATTAATGGACAATCCCAGTCACTCTACGAAAACCCAACCCTAGCTCTTCGAAAAATGTCGATACGTTATATACGTTTTGTCGATACGTTATATATGTTATATAATACGTTTTGCCCCTTTCCCAATTAGACTCAACAATCTCTTCCAGTGAAGAAGATTTTTCGTCAAGCTTTACCACCTCTGATTCAAGCCCTGCGAAGCAATGGGACCTTTACGGAATCGCCGTCAAATCCTTCTAATTCAAATCTTTACCACCAGACATCCGACATGAAATCCTAACAGAATTATAAGATACCCGGAGGAAAAACTCTTGGGGACGACTGCACGAGTTACAAAAACAGACTAATGAGTTTTCCGGATATCAAATGGACAGATTTTTCAAGAGGTATTCAGTGCAAAACGCCATGGAGGAAGCAGAGAAGGTAATGGGAGGACACACTTTGAGTTTGGGGCTTTGTTGAACGACCATGGAGTTATTACCGATGAAATGGGGAACAGCCTTTTCCCCATTTCATCGGCAATAACTCCATGGTCGTTCAACAAAGCCTACAACTATCCCGTGTTTTCATCCGTTGTATGAAAACACAAGATTTTTGTATATTTAGGATGTTAAAAAGGCTTTGGAAAAAGCAAAACTGGAAAAGAATTTAAAGAAGGCTAAATTATGTGTATGTAACCCAAGGTTACATAGTTCATGTACCTATGTTTTCTCGTAAAATTAGGGAAAAAACTTTTCTGTTTCACCTCTTCGTTCGACCCAAGAAATTTGTCTCACGACCCAATTTTGGGTCGCAACCCATAGGTTAAGAACCACTGTTGTAGCCCATAGTGTTGTGGAAAACCCAGGTTTTCTCCATTTCTCGTCGATCTTAGGAATTGGGCATTCCACAAACGACAGTATACCGCATTTTGCATAAAGACTTAGGTCTTAACGCTTTTAAAGTTCAGTTAACACAAGAATGCACGCCTACCGACCATCGATAACGTCGTGCTCTTGTTGATTGGGTCCTTGAAATGGTCCTTCAAAATGATCCGAAATTTCATGGAAAAATCATCTTGAGTGATGAGGCCCATTTGCACCTCGGAGGCTACGTTAACAAGCAGAATTGTGGTATTTGGGGCTCGGAAAACCCAACAATTATTGTTGAAAAGCCTCTCCATCCTCAACGTGTGACTGTTTGGTGCGGTTTTTGGTCATTGAACCTTTTTCGAAAATGAGGCTGGAGCAATTTTTACCGCGAATGGATTGCGCTATCGAACGATGATTAATGATTTTGTATGGCAGGAATTGGAAGATATTGATGTGGACGACGTTTATTTTCAACAAGACGGTACTACGTGCCACACAGGTAACGATACCATTGCTCTTTTGCGTGAAAAGTTTCCTGCCCGTGTGATTTGTCGAAGAGGCGATCACAATTGGCCACCGATATTGTGATTTAACACCTCCAGACTTTTTTCTTTTGGGCTACGTGAAAGATAAGGTCTATGGCAATGGCCCACAATCGATTCAAGAGCTCAAAGATGGAATTTGTGAAGTTATCGAGGAAATACAGCCGGTGGCGTAACTAGAGTGCGGCAGGCATGGCACGTGACATGGACGCCAATAGGAGGGGGGGCGCGAAAAAGCAACTAACGTAAAAAAGTTTATATAGATATAAATATGTGTATTTACATAGATATAAAAACTACATAAGCAAAAGAGAGGCATTACGAGAAATGGAAAAATGCAAGATGAAATATCTTGTTCCCAAAAAACATCATAAATCTACGTTATATTGAAAAGGACCTATCCAGAAGGCTAAGTATTTTACTAACTTACTAACAGATGTTAAACAAATTTGCTGGAAACAATTCTGTGGTCGGCGCTTAAAAGGTTATGAATCGTATAATGTTCAAACTGTACTTGCGTCCTTTGAAGCACCGACTACAAAATTGCATCCAGGTCATTTCAAAAATACTTTCCTCCGTTTTAGACCATAAAAATGAAAACTAAACTTAATGGAAAGTTTGGATTTCTTTTTGATATGGAAGGTTTAAAAACCGAAACAAGCTGCTTGAAAGAGCGTTGTGAAAAAATTAAAGAAGCCTACAGTTGTGATATATATATATATATATATATATATATATATATATATATATATATATATATATATATATGGGGTTCAAAGGGTAGTGCATGCGCAACCGCACGACAATCGCACAGGAAGAGATTGTAGCATAGCCTCTCCTACCCAAGTCCGACTCTCACCTCCACGTGGTGAACCCTGGTAACCTGAGCAACCAAGCTGGAGATGCGGTAACCAACCCGTATGGAAAGCGCGGTCAGGGCCAACGAGAGCGGGTGAAATGGTCCTCCGAAAAGGGGGTTTTGCGATGGGCCAACAACTCATCCATAGAAAAAAAAGAAACCGTTACGAAACCACCAAACGTGCCTCGGACTGGACTGACTACTCGGCAACGACCACAGCAATGCACAAGGAAATCGAAAGAAATTACGATGGGAACATGGAATGTAAGGAGCCTCTACCAGATAGGTACACTAAAAGCCTTAACAAACGAAATGAAGAGGTACAAACTCGACATAGTGGCACTACAGGAGACCAACTGGAGCGATAGCGGCATCATGGATATAGGAAAATATAGGATATGTAAAAGCAGTAATAATGGGAAGGCGCACAAGTTAGGAACAGGCTTCATACTCAAGAAAAGTGTAGGGAAGGATATTATGGACTTCCAAGCAGTAGATGACAGACTCTGCATGATCCGAATAAGAATGAAGCTCTTCAATCTGACAATAATTAACGTACATGCACCGAGCGAAGAGAAAACAGACGACGAAAAAGAGATCTTCTACGCAAAACTAGAAAGGCTATTCGATTCGACACACAACAACGACGTAAAGATGATCTTGGGGGATTTCAATGCTAAGATAGGGAAAGAAGACGTATACAGACCCACGATTGGAAAACACAGCCTACACGAAAATACTAACGACAATGGACAGAGACTAGTGGACCTAGCAGCATCTAGAAACCTTGTAATCAGCAGTACGCTATTCCCACATAAAGACATCCACAAGATGACATGGAGATCACCAGACGGAAGGACACTCAATCAAATAGACCATGTCTTAATAAACACAAGATTTATGTCCAGCATACAGGACGTCAGAAGCTTCAAAGGGGCAGACTGCAACTCGGACCATTACCTGGTGAGGATTAAATTAAAACAAAGGCTAGCCAACTCGAAAAAGCCAGCAAACAGCGGAATAGAAAAATGGGATGTGGAAAAACTGAACTTAAGGCAAACGATAAGGTAAGGCAACGATACGAAGAAAAGATCGCCGAAAAACTAGGAGTGTTGACGGAAAATCATAGTATTGAAGAACAATGGACGGAAATTGCAAAGGGGATTAAGGAATTGGCAGCGGAGGCTCTCGGGAAAGTCCATAGGAAAAAACGAAACCAATGGTACGATGCAGAGTGTGAAGAAGCACGCGAGAAACAACAGAAAGCTAGGGCAGAGAATCTGCAGAGACCCACGAGAGCCAAACAAGCTGAATACAACAAGCTAAGAAAGGAAGCATCCAAATTATTTCGGAAGAAGAAACGGGCCAATTTTAACGACCAGGTGGCACAGATAGGACACCACCAAGAGAAACACGAAATTAGAGAATGCTACAAGATAGTGAACAACCTGCGAAATGGATTTCAGCCCAGAGCAACAATAATCAACAGTAAAGAGGGCACCTTACTGGCTGAAGAAAGTAAAGTGGTAGGTAGATGGGCGGAATATTTTAACGAACTCCTGAATACCTCACTACGAGTGGAATTAACCGGACAAACAGCTGAAGACGACCCAATTCACACACCAGAAGTAAGAGATCTGAGAGAAGATAACGAACCATCACAAAGAGAAATAAGCGAGGCGATAAAGGCACTAAAGAACCACAAAGCACCGGGACCGGACATGATACCATCTGAAATGATCAAAATGGGAGGAGACGCTCTGAACTGTGCTTTACACCAGCTGATAGGAAGAATCTGGAGGACAGAAGAGATACCCGAGGAATGGCGGGAGGGGAAGATATGCCCTATCTATAAGAAAGGAAACAAACTGGAGTGCAAGAACTATCGTGGTATAACTTTTCTTAACACGGCCTACAAGGTGCTGTCATGGATAATCGGACGAAGACTCCAACCGTACGCAGAGAGCATTATAGGACAGTATCAGACAGGTTTCCGGAAAGGAAAGTCGACGACTGACCAAACCAGGGTATGTTTACACTCAGACAAATACTAGAAAAGACATGGGAAATGAACATCAGCACATATCAGGTCTTCGTATACTTTAAACAAGCGTATGATACTATCGATAGAAGAACTCTCATGAAGACAATGGAAGAATTCAAGATACCACAAAAGATCATTAAATTGGTAAATTGTACGTTAAAAAAGACTTGGAACCAAGTCGGTATCCAAAAAACGACATCGCACAAGTTTGAAACCATTACAGGTCTGAGACAAGGAGACAGTCTATCACCCATATTATTTAACATCGCGCTCGAAAAAGCTATAAGGAAAGCTCAGATAGAATGCAACGGTACCATCTACAATAAATCCACGCAACTTTTGGGCTATGCTGACGACCTAAACATCATCGGTAGATCGCTAACGGCAATGAAAGATGCTTACGGTAAAATGGAGAAGAGAGCCAAGGAGATAGGTCTGTCAATAAACAAGGATTAAACAAAAGTAATGATGGTAAGACCGGGAGCGCCAGTACACGCAGTAAATAATCTGGATATGGGAGAGTACACTGTAGAAGTCGTCAACAACTTTAAATATCTGGGATCAACCGTCACGGATCAGAACGACGAAGGGGTGGAAGTACAACATAGAATCATGCAAGCCAACAGGGCATACTTCACTCTTAAATCCATCCTTAACTCGAAGCTAGCTAGCAGACAAACGAAGTGTAATATATATAAAGCAATCATACGACCCATCCTCACATATGGAAGCGAAGCATGGACGCTGACCCAGAAATCGGAAAAGATGCTGGAGATTTTTGAGCGAAAGATCCTGAGGAAAATTTATGGGGCAATTAACAGCGAAGAGGGCTGGAGAATTAGGATGAACTTCGAACTATATCAGTTATACAAAAGCCCAGATGTGGTATCCCACATAAAACTAAGCAGGCTAAGATGGGCGGGACATGTGTGCCAAATGGCTCCAACAGCAGTGCCGAGACAAATACTCAGAGTGCCGGAAGGTAGAAGGAAAGCGGGCAGGCCAAGGGCGAGATGGGAGGAAAGTGTGAAAAGGGATGCGAGAGAGACGCTGGGGGTGCGGAACTGGCGGGCGGCGGCAGAGGAAAGGGAACGCTGGAGACAACGTTTGGTGGAGGCCAGGGCTCGCTTCGGGCTGTAGCGCCATTGGAGAGAGAGAGTTGTGATATGGATGGGCAAGAATTATATGAAGAAATTTTGGATTTTAGAACGCTGCAAATGAGCAGTACCGTAAAAATATCAAGCCAAAATTATGGAGAAAACGTTTTTACCAATATTCGTATAGCATTGCAAATATTGCTGACAATTGCGGTTTCTATTGCCAGTTGTGAAAGATCATTTAGCAAATTCAAATTCATCTTCTTAGAGTGCCTATCCGTTCCGGATGTTGGCTATCAAGTTGGCTATTCGAACTTTGTAAACAGCAGCGCGGAAAAGCTGAGTGGTTGAACCACGTTCTTAAATTTTTCAACCACGATATTCTCCTTCTGTCCACTCCTCTAGCTCCATATACTTTGCTTTGGAGGATCTTCTGAAAATATTATTTTTCCTTTCCCATCCTTCTCAGCACCACCGTATTGGTTATTCTCTCTGTCCAAGGTATTGTCGTTGGATTTTTCGGTACAGCCACATTTCAAATGCCTTAGGTTTTTTGGAGGAGGCCTCCGTAAGCGTCCACGATTCGACCCCATAAAAAAGGGTCGAAAACGTTTTAATTATTTTAAATAATCGAAAATTAAAATTGATACTTTCATATTTGAGAGCCTCGATGGGCCAAAGTCGATTATGTGATTTATTTACTGAGCATAGAACGAGAAATGGCCGAAGAAATTGATTTTGATAATATAATTAAAAAATTTGCCAATTTGTCAACTAAATCAAGAAAGATAAATTTATAATAAAGTGTTCATAGATTTAATTTGTGTGATTTTTACTCAATTTTAAAGCCCGCACGGAAAAAAAGTACACTCTAAAAATTACAGTTTAAATAGTAGCATCGGCCTTACGAATTTGAAACTGTAAAAACTAACAATTGCTCTTTTTTAATTACAGTTTCCGGTATTATAAGTTTTAAAAATTACAGTATGCAACTGAAATCTTTACAAATTTGTATTCGTAAGGCCGCTGCTACTATTTAAACTGTAATTTTTAGAGTGTAATTTTTTCCGTGCGAGAGGGGCGCAGGATCGGTGTTTTCCATAGGCGCCATTTACCCTAGGTACGCCTCAGCATACAGCAAATGTGCGAATTAGTGATGAAAAATTTCGTGTAAATTGTCCGGCAAGCGTAGCCGGGGCGGAAATTTGAATATTGTTTTCCATTATTAACCCCTTGACATACAATGACGTCTCTAAGACGTCATGTATATATGATAAGATGACATGTATATGGACATGTCAATGCGCATTTTATTCGTATGTCTAGGGGTTAATGGCATACCCTCCTCTTTATAACTCAATAAACATGAAAATAAACACCGATGATTTCGCTTAAAAATACTTGTTTTTCTACATATCAAAATGAAACCTCTTATTGGAAGATCCTATACTTTCAAATATTAAAAAAAATATTAAAAAATGAAATAAGTAAATTCGTGTAAAAAAAAGTAAATATGGAAATATTTAATTTTAATTCTTTAAAAAATATAAGTATTAAAAATATATTTTTTCTATTTTGCGTCTGTAATGGACAGCACTCATATGCGTGCGGTTATGGCTCGTCGTGCGATACAATTTTTCTCAATATGTTTCGATGATTTTTTTATTTTGAAATGGCATAAAAGGGCGCAAAATGGAAAAAAATAAAATAAAAAACTCGTTCGTAAGGCGTTTTTCAGCGCTTGTCCGTTAGAAACTCGGACGCGTGCTGTAAAATCGCGCTTTACTGAACTCGTCCTTTAATATACTATTATATTTCTAAAAATATAGTCTTCATAGTTATTAAAATTTAAAGATTCCGGTGTAGGCAATAGGTGAAACAATATAAAAATAATAATAAATAATAGACAAGTGAACAACTGGGAAGTTCAACCAGAGGAAGCAAAACCTAAACCGCACAGACCTAAATGGTCTGACGAAAGAAAATTGGCATTCTCAAACAGAATGAAAGAATTGAGTCAAAACGAATTCCAATATTGGGAAAATACATTGTAAATAAATAATAGACACTAAGCGTAAGTTACTAATTTGTGAAACTTACACTTACAATTAGTGTAATTTATTACTACTATTATTTATTATTATTTTCATAGTTATTTCTAAAAAAAAGTATTTTTTAAGATTTAAATTCTTTATAAATCATCAGAAAAATATATATTAAAAACATTTATAAAACGAGAATCTCGCGTATTAGAAACTTTCACTCGTGAAACAAGTGCAAGTTTGTTTACGTATTTTTGTTTAAATATTTAAATCAATATTATTTTATACCTGTTACTTTAATAATAAGTTTAACAGAAACCACAGAATTTTAATTAAAACCAATATTTATTTTCAATAAAAAAAATATCAATCACATAAATAAACAATTTCAACCTTTGTTACCTCTACAGTGTTTAAGACTATAAAACTTAGACAAATATGTAAATTTTTCAAAAAAAAGGGTGAAACTAGCCCAGCCCAGCACATGGTTTTCAAATTAATGTAATGTGTATTGCGCATTCCATTTTATAATTGAAAAGAGCAAAGCTGCACTGATGAGAGATAGATCTCGAAACGCGTCTGCAGATGGCTATTCACTTTAGGTTAATAGAAAAATCTGATGTTAAAAACCAATGCTATTTATCTAGTGTCTTGTTTTAGTGTCACGGAAGTAGGGTTTATACAAAAACCGACTTTTTGAAAAACCGGTTTTCGAATTCCAGATTTCCAAAAAACCGGTTTTCGAATTGTAAGAAAAAAAATAGAATAGGGAAATTTTATTTTATTCATATAAAATAACAAAATACGAAATCAATATCAAAGTCAAAATTAAAAAAAATAAGGATAAACAAGAAAATAACGAAAAGTCAAACAAAAGCTTTCCGTGTCTTTGAATTCGAAAGTTTTTCTACAGGGTTTTCAAGAAACTTATGAATCAATTTATCCTTTAAAAAAGCATTACTCTGATGATTAGTTTCTTCGATTTGCTCTTCATACGAACCCACATAAGAATTTGGAAATATTTTAGACAATATCTTCCCGGATAACTTAAAAATACATAACCGGTTTTTGAAGCTAAAGAAGGTACACTAGATTTCTTTGCTAAACTGGAAATGTTTTATGGATTTTGCAACTGCATCAAAAGAGTTGCTAATTTTACTTGTTTTCTTTCTTGAATTCGTTCTTCTAAAGCATATAATAATTTCCAACTTATTTCAGTATTTAAATTTTTCAGTTCATAACAGAAATTCTAATATAATTACTTGTTAATATACACAATGCACATGCACTGGCCAACCCAACTTGTTCCATATAATGAATAGCAAATCAAATAAGATAAAAAATAATTTTTACCTAATAATTTAATTTACCTATCTAACCTAGCGTGCCTAACAAAACAAAAACACTAATATTAGGTTTAACAAAACCTAACCTAACCTAATAATTTAATTCATTTGAAACCGGTTTTCTTAATTTAAAAACCGGTTTTCAAATGTGACAAATTTTCTTTAAAAAACGGTTTTTTTAAAACCGGGTTTGAAAAACCGTCAAACCCTACACGGAAGTGAACTGAGTCCTACTGAATAACCCAAATATCTGTTGTCTTCCAACATGAGATTTGTTTTATAGTCTTAAAAGGAATTCACGGGAAAAAGTACTCTTTAAAAATTACAGTTTCAAATAGTAGCAGCAGCCTTACAAATTTGAGCCTTGCGAGTAAAAACTAACCTGAAGACCTAAATTGTCTGAGGAAAGAAAATTGGCATTCTCCAATAGAACGAAAGAATATTGGAAAAGTTTAGAAAAACGTCAAGAACCTAACCTAACCTCATAAATTAGCTCCCCTATCTCTTTGATTAAATTACAGTTTCTGATATTATTAGTAAATAAGTTTTAAAATTGCAGTATGAGACTGTAATCTTTATAAATTTGTATTCGTAAGGCTTGTCGAACACTGGCTCCGCTCGTCTCCGCTCAGCTTAGCCTTTCAGCCCAGAAAAATATAAAACCCGCGTATTTAAATAGAAACGCACATACTGCGTCCGCTCAGCTCAGCTTGGCTCCGTTCCGCTCCTCTCCGCTGCTTATCCTCTATTTGTGAAGAATACTAGGCCGGAGGTCGGATGCTGGCGGATGGTTCACGCAAGCGCAACACTAACGTTTTCATATATGCGCTAAGGCACTTATGCAACCAGGATAGCAGCACATATTTAACTCTCGCGTTTGAGAGGTGGGAGGGGATTGAGTGTGTGGAAAAGTGACGTCACTGAGCTAAGCGGATGCAGTATGTGGAAAAAATACGGAGCTGAGAGGAACGGACCCGATCGGATCTGACGTGAGCTGAACGGAGCGGATCCAGTGTGCGACAAGCCTAAGATCGCTTCTACTATTTGAAACTGTATTTTTTAAAGTGTGTTTTTTGCGTGTTAATGATATTATAGAGCTTCGAAAAGGTTGAATATATTTATGTATTCAAGTTGTGTTCCGCTGCAATAAGTTGGTATGTAAGTTTTTAAGCTGAGCAATATTTAAGTGTGGTACGGGAACCCCTGGGGGGACTGAGCCGTGAAAACAGAACAAAATTAATCGAGATTCACATTGGATTCAGTATACTGCCAAAATTTATTTAACTCATTTGCTTAAGGCCACTAAATATATTTGGCCTCCGGGCTTAGTAATTTCTCATGATATCGCCGGCGAGAAACTTGTGAGAAACGAAAATCTTAACATTGATGTAATTTTTGGCCGGATATTATATTTTGGTCAAAATCTCCATTGTAGCGCAGCTAATGGGTTAAAAGAGACAGTAATATATACCAGGCCATTGAAAACTAAACAGAGGGATTTTCGGATAGTTGAATGAATTCCCAAAAAACGCTCGGACACGTCAACTTTGTTTGTGAGGGGGACACCTTTTCCGTAACAACAAACTGCTCCCAGCGCGAAGGGGTTAAGTGATTTGGCTACAAATTTTCTTGCAAAAGGTGTCCCCCTCACAAACAAAGTTGACGTGTCCGAGCGTTTTTTGAGAATTCATTTTTAACTATGCGAAAATCCCAGTGTTTCGTTTTCAATGGCCCACCTGGTATTGAAAAGAAAATGTTTACACAGCGCTATGGAAATATTAAGATTTTGTCAAAACAATGAGTTAAAATATCAACGTAACACTTTGTCAAGGATTACAAAACGGAGTTTAGACCTCGTGCGGAGTAACGGAAAACGAAAACGGAGTAGAGTTGAGAACTGTTGATTTATTTACATGTTCTAAATTAGGGAGCTCAAAAACTATGTGGCGAGTTTTTTATATAAGTAATAGAAAAATGAAAATTACAATTTATTTTGCAATAATTTTATAATTTTTTTTCCAAAGTTGTATTTATTCTATAAATAACTGAATCGTTTATATCAAGAACCACATAAATCAATTTTATCTACTCGCGCACCAAAACGAACGCATTATTTAGCTTATTGTATGTGAAGGATGTCATTATTATAATCGTGTGTAAACGTATCCAAATCGTGCTTGAAAGTTCAATGTAAATCAAATGGAGTTGCATTATTAAACGATTTCTCTTTGTTGTTACCATGGTAACATAGCAGAGCACCAAGAAACACATCAACAACAAAATGTAAAGGAAAATATTCCTTTTATCTACTCGCACACCGAAATGAACGCATTATTTAGTAAATTATTGTATGTGAAGGATGTCATTATTATAATCATGTGTAAAAGTATCCAAATCGTGCATCAAAGTTCAATGTAAATCAAATGGAGTTTCATTATTAAACGATTTCTCTTTGTTGTTACCATGGTAACATAGCAGAGCACCAAGAAACACATCAACAAAATGTAAAGGAAAATATTCCTTTTATCTACTCGCACACCGAAATGACCGCATTATTTAGTAAATTATTGTATGTGAAGGATGTCATTATTATAATCATGTGTAAAAGTATCCAAATCGTGCGTAAAAGTCTAATGTAAATCAAATGGAGTTTCATTATTAAACGATTTCTGTTTGTTGTTACTATGGTAATATAGCAGAGCACCAAGAAACACATCAACAACAAAATGTAAAAGAAAATATTCCTTTTATCTACTCGCACACCGAAATGAACGCATTATTTGGTAAATTATTGTACGTGAAAGATGTCATTATTATAATCTTGTGTAAAAGTATCCAAATCGTGCGGAAAAGTCTAATATAAATCAAATGGAGTATCATTATTAAACGATTTCCGTTTGTTGTTACTATGGCAACATAGCAGAGCACCAAGAAACACATTAACAACAAAATGTAAAAGAATATATCCCTTTTATCTACTCGCACACCAAAATGAACGCATTATTTAGTAAATTATTGTATGTGAAGGATGTCATTATTATAATCGTGTGTAAAAGTATCCAAATCGTGCATCAAAATTCAATGTAAATCAAATGGAACTTCATTATTAAACGATTTCTGTTTGTTGTTACTATGGTAACATAGCAGAGCACCAAGAAACACATCAACAACAAGATGTAATAGAAAATATTCCTTTTATCTACTCGCACACCGAAATGAACGCATTATTTAGAAAATTATTGTATGTGAAAGATGTCATTATTATAATCGTGTGTAAAAGTATTCAAATCGTGCATGAAAGTTCAATGTAAATCAAATGGAGTTGCATTATTAAACGATTTCTGTTTGTTGTTACTAAGGTAACATAGCAGAGCACCAAGAAACACATCAACAACAAAATGTAAAAGAAAATATTCCTTTTATCTACTCGCACACCGAAATGAACGCATTATTTAGTAAATTATTGTACGTGAAAGATGTCATTATTATAATCGTGTGTAAAAGTATCCAAATCGTGCGTAAAAGTCTAATATAAATCAAATGGAGTTTCATTATTAAACGATTTCCGTTTGTTGTTACTATGGCAACATAGCAGAGCACCAAGAAACACATTAACAACAAAATGTAAAAGAATATATTCCTTTTATCTACTCGCACACCAAAATGAACGCATTATTTAGTAAATTATTTGATGTGAAGGATGTCATTATTATAATTGTGTGTAAAAGTATCCAAATCGTGCATCAAAATTCAATGTAAATCAAATGGAATTTCATTATTAAACGATTTCTGTTTGTTGTTACTATGGCAACATAGCAGAGCACCAAGAAACACATCAACAACAAAATGAGAAAGAAAATATTCCTAACATTATTATTAGTAATTTAACAAACTGTTACAATTTACAAATTAATGTTAATATAAACAAAAGTAACTAATAAGTTGTATTTCTTTTCTTTCTGCCTGCTTCGTAGATAAAATAATGTATAATCTCGATAATCCGACACATATGGGACCAGACAACAGCCGGATTATAAGAAAAAGTGGTGGGAAGGAAGAGCGCGAGCGATCTTTAGACTGCCCGATTACTGGACGTGTCGTCCGATTACCCAACGGCCGAATTACCGAGATTATACTGTATGACACTCGTGTGTGAAAGGCACTCATTGCGATTAAAGAACTCGCCTTCGGCTCGTTTTTAAACTTCGCAAAGTTCTTTTTCACACACTAGTATCATAAACTATTATTGTTTCAAATTTAAGTTTGCTATAAACCGCATCTACGAGATGAATTACATCTTCTGCGTAAAAATCACAAAAGTTCCATTACACCATACTATCAATGACTTATTGAAATTGTGTGGTTTTACACAGAAGATCTAATAAGGGATCATCCATTAATCACGTGAGGGTAGAAAGGGGGGGGGGGGGATAGGTTAGGTTTTTAAACCGAAAAGCGGCGCGCGACTCGCTGCCAGTCCCAGTAGAAGTCTGTGATTTTGACGCCAAATACATGCTACTGAGTAGGCTGGAGCTTAGGGCGACAAATTTGGGGCCAACATATTTTTTGTAATACAGAAATTAAAAAGATTCATTTTTATATACCTTAATGTAAATGTTATTAGGTCCACACAAACAATTCAACATGTAATATGTTTCACAACTTATTGTTAAAATAATTTTTTCTAATAAATTTCTCGGTTTGTCGAGAGATCGACGGGGCCGAGCTGCTGAGCGCATACGCCGCGTAGTGGCGTTGGGTCTGAGAGAGACAGATATAGAGCGACGATACAAACGAAAAAGCCGCCGAAAAGAAAATCCGCCTCTGTTGATTGAGTCATGCAATTTCTTATATGTTTTATTTTTTCTTCGGTTGTGTGCTATAGAGGGAAAAATGAAAAGTTCAGTGATCCGATTTTTTTTTTTAAGAATAAACAAAGTGAATATTCAAATGCAGGCTTTTACCGTAGATGTTATCACTGTTGCCGATCTTTACGAATCCCTTTGGAAGTTTTTCGTAGCTGAACGAGAGAATTTTAAGCATTTGAAAGAAAAGGCGACGGAATTAAGCGTGTCGAAGCAGTAAACTAAAGACATGTGAAAAAGACAACCGAAAAGGGGAAAAAATGTATGCTGAAACACGCGATGAAGAAATGAGAGTGACTACAAGTGATACTTTCAGGGTTAATACATTTCTCGTCCTCATTGATAGACTCGTATCCGAATTAAAAAAACAACAGGAGGCCTACAACAGGTTCAATTAAAAGTTTCATTTTTGACCAAAATGGGTGAATTTTCATCATCAACCCTTACGGTAAAAGTCCTTTTCTTGGAAGAAATGTATCCTAATGATTCAGAAACTGTCTTAGTTCAAGAATGCATACATATTCAATGCCCCACCTTTCTTCTGAACGAATTTTGGTAAAACCAGATTTTGGATAATTGAAAAGTCTGTCTTCGATCCTATAGAATTTGCAAAATATGTTTGCAATTGCAAGTGCAATATTTTGCATTGTTTATCCAAACTTATATATAGCAGTTCGCATGGCTATGTACACCAGCGACAAATTGTTCGGGTGAGAGAAACTTTTCTTATATTTTCTTATAGCTGTATTTAAAGATAATATTCTGAAAATTTTAAAATTTTTTATTTTAAAAACCCTTGCTAAAAAAGTTGCTAAAAACCATCACGTGATTAATGGACGACCCCTAACTACGTAGATGCGGCTCATAGCACAAACTCAAATTTGAAACCAAAGTTGACTTATGTGATTTTTTACAATTATAATCTTTAATCTTTTCTATATAAAACAAAAAAAAACTATAATTTGTAGGAAATATTCAAGAAGGGAATCGGTTAATGATTGATCATAATTAATGGTGTCGGGTATACACGGGCGCGGCAATTAGGCATGTTTTGTATGTTTTCCTACGCACTCGCCGCCGCAACTTTGATCTCGGCGTTGCTTATTAGTAATTAATAACGTCGCTGTCGAACGGCTGCCATTGCATTATAACTCGCGGACAATGGTTTACGCACTCGTAGTAGTTTTATGTTGCAAGGGCTGCCACGTATAATTGCACTGCAAGCCGCAGAATCCGATTGTTTATCGATATGCATATGAGCCAGTACGTACTTTAATGTACCATACATAATACGATACCGTGCAATGGGACGTGTTCGCGAAGAAAACACCGGCACATAACCATCTTCCCAACAATAATTACTAAATAAGAAGAAAACGTTGTGGAAAAAAGTAACAACAATCTTTCGACAATAAAAGTCCTTGTCCTAAAAAAATATATTTATATAAAAAAAAAAACTAGCAAATATTGGTCGGTAATTTTAGGTGAAGGATGTTTTGTGTCGATTGAACACTCGACAATTTATTTAATTTGAGACTTTTTTAATTATAGGGTTACTTTAATTCTACACAAAAGTTAAATATTATTGACCTTATTTTTATTCCATCAATCAAATAAATGTTATTGCTTAAACACGCATCACAATATTAACTCTTTGAGGCATGGTGGTATTAAAAGTGTATACCCGCCTTTGATCACGGAAAAAAAGTACACTTTAAAAATTACAGTTTCAAATAGTAGCAGCGGCCTTACGAATTTGATACTGTAAAAACTACAAATTGATTTTGTTAAAATTACAGTTTCCGGTATTATTAGTAAATAAGTTGTAAAAATTACAGTGTGCGACTACAATATTTACAAATTTATATTCGTACGCCCGCTGCTATTATTTGAACTGTAATTTTTATAGTGTACTTTTTTCCGTGATATTTAAAATTGTCTTAAATTTTGTGCCTCAAAGGGTTAAAAATCGGATCTATTATATCAATATTTTAAGAGCCGCTTTGACACGGTTAAAACTGAAAGTAATCCTTTCAGACCACAACACCCGACAATATCCGATTTAGGCGTGACGGGACGGATTTTGCAGCTAATCCATCTAAATACGTCTGCGATGAAACCTTAACGATTTTATTTACTAAAAATATTTTTTTAACTAGATTAGAAGCTACCAGGATCGTTATAATCACTTATTCTTTATTTTCTTAATCTATTTATACAATGAGGTATTATTTTAAAACGAGCCAAAGTGTTTCTGTTTAGCAACTATCTAGCCACAAAACGAAACTTTAGCTCTTATATACTTTTTTTACTTTAAACCATCAAATATCTACATCAGGCCGGGGCAAATAGCTACAAAAATAAAATTTGTTGCCGTTGGTTGGTTGGTTGCCGCGTATGTATTGTCTAAAGAATGTCTAAACTAGGAGACAGTGCTGGATTTACCAGCAGGCTGAGTAGGCTGGAGCCTAGGGCGGCAGAATTTAGGGGCGGAAAATTTGGGGCCAACATTTTTTTTTGTCGTAAAGAAATAAAAAAAAACATTTTTATATACCTTAATGTAAATGTAATTAGGTCCACACAAACAATTCAACATGTAATATGTTTCACCACATATTTCTTCAATTTTTTCTACAATTTGCGTAGTAGTATCCGAAGCAGGATCGACGGGGCCGAGCTGTTAGGGGCTTACGGCAATCGTGTGAAGTTGGGCCCCGAATTTTTGAAAAATTAAATTTTGTGAGTTCTGGCAAGATGTCGAATAGTTCTAGAGTTCTTGCTTGAACATTGCAATAGTTCCGTGGAATTTCGGGCATAAATCGAGAAAAACAATATGGGGGCCAGCTTCACGCAGCCCCCTCTTTTTCAGGGAAAAGAGTTCCGATGTAATATTTCAGTTCTTTATATAGAGTTGTCAATCGATAATGCATATAGTTCTACTTTTTTTTACAAAATTTTGTTATTTTTTAAAAATTAAAAAAAATTCTGATAACGGTTTCCGATTGTACTAATTGTAAGGCAGATTTACAAAAAAATGCTTATAAGACATTTTTGTAAAATCAATATTTATAAATTTATTTATATATAATTTAAACTTTCGACGAAGACAAAAAAAAAATACAAGAGTTCTGATAAGAGTTCTGAGTAGCCCCCGGAGTGTTCTAAACAAACAACCATTACAATTTTTTGTCAAATCAATATTAAAGAAGTTATAAGCAAAAATCAGGCGCAAAATTTTTTTAAATTACAGGATTCCAAAAAAAAAGAAGTGAGTTCTGTTCACAGTTCTGGGTAGCCCCCCGAGAGTTCTGAACAAATATCTTTTATAATTACCACGTCCGACCAATATTAAAGAAGTTATAAACAAAATATGCGGCGTTGTTTTAGAACACTAAAAATTTAAAACAAATTTTTTTTTCATGAAATTTGATAAGAGTTCTGAGTAGCCCCAGGAGAGTTCTAAACAAATAATCAATACAATTTCTTTGTCAAACCAATATTAAAGAAGTTATAAGCAAATACGGGGGACGCAAAATTTTTGAAAATTACAAAATTCGAAAAAAAAAAATTTTTCAAAGTATTCTGTTAAGAGTTTTGGGTAGCCCCTCAAGAGTTCTGAACAAATCTCTTTAATAATATCCATTTCCGACCAATATTAAAGAAGTTATAAGCAAAAACGAGCCGTAAAATTTTTGAAAATTACAGAATTCCAAAAATAAAATTGTTTTTCATGAGTTGTGATATGAGTTCTGAGTAGCCCCCGGAGAGTTGTGAACAAATAACCTATACAATTTCTTTGTCAAACCAATATTAAAGAAGTTATAAGCAAATACGGGGGACGCAAAATTTCTGAAAATTACAGAATTCGAAAAAAAAAATGTTTCAAAGTGTTCTGTTAAGAGTTTTGGGTAGCCCCTCAAGAGTTCTGAACAAATCTCTTTAATAATATCCATTTCCGACCAATATTAAAGAAGTTATAAGCAAAAACGAGCCGTAAAATTTTTGAAAATTACAGAATTCCAAAAATAAAATTGTTTTTCATGAGTTGTGATATGAGTTCTGAGTAGCCCCCGGAGAGTTCTGAACAAATAACCTATACAATTTCTTTGTCGAACCAATAATAACCGCGCCTCGTTTTAGCTTATGACTTCTTTAATATTGGTCGGACATGGAAATTATAAGAGATTTGTTCAGAACTCTCGTAACCCCTACGCAGAACTTTTAACAGAACTCACGGATTTTTTTTTTTTTAATTCTGTAATTTTTAGGGCCTCATTTTTGCTTCATATTGGTTTGACAAAGAAATTGTATTCGTTATTTGTTTAAAATTCTCCGGAGGCTACTCAGAACTCTTGTATTTTTTTATCTTTGTCGAAAGTTTTTTATAAATGAATAGATATTGATTTTACAAAAATGTCTAATAAGCATTTTTGTAAATCTGTCTCTTTTTTTAATTTTTCAAAAATTACAAAATTTTGAAAAAAAAGTAGAACTATATGCATTATCGATTGAAAACTCTAGAACTCTATATAAAGAATTGAAATATTACATCAGAACTCTTTTTCCTAAAAAAGAGGGAGCTGCGTGAAGTTGGCCCCAAATTGTTTTTCTCTATTTCTGCCTGAAATTCTCCGGAACTATTGCAATTTTCAAGCAAAAACTCTAGAACTATTCGAAATCTTGCCAGAACTCAAAAAAAATCTATTTTAAAAAAATTCGGTGGCCAACTTCATATGACTGCTTACGTAGTTGCATTGAGTCTGAGAGAGACAGATATAGAGTGGCGAAACAAACGAAAAAGCCGCCGAAAAGAAAAGCCGACTCTGTTGATTGAGTCATGCAATTATATGTATTAATTTTTCTTCGGTTGTGTGCTATAGAGGGAAAAATGAAAAGTTCAGTGATCCAAATAACGGAAATTAGTGTGATTTCTATTATTCTATATTTCTATTGTGATTATGATCTTGGAACTGTTAGTTGAATTGGATCCCTTTTTAGCGATCCATATTGAATATCTATGACTTTTATAAAAAAAATTAATAACATTTTTATTTAAATTTTTTTTTTTTTTTTTTATAAATTCGACACCACGCAGGCAAAAGTTAATGACTAAAATTGGGAAAGAGAAAACGCTAAATAGAGTAAATTTGACACATTGGTCAGCTAGAGAGTACGCATCTAGAAGTTTGAGTGTTTCTTGGCACGAAGTTCTAAACTTTGGAATCAATCATGGATAATTGTACCGACAAACCTATAACGCGAAACGAAGCGACGGGAATACTTTTAAATTTAGAAAAACCGGAAACGACGGTAATGGTTGTTGTGTGGTGAGTTTTTTTGGAAAGAATAAACAAAGTGAATATTCAAATGCAGGCTTTTACCGTAGATGTGATCACTATTGCCGATCTTTACGAATCCCTTTGCAATTTTTTCGTAGCTAAACGAGAGAATTTTAAGCATATTGAAGAAAAGATGATGGAATTAAGCGTGTAAAAGGCAACCGAAAAGAAAAAAAATATGCTGAAACACGCGATGAAGAAATGAGAGTGACATAAGTCATAATTTCAGGGTTAATACATTTCTCGTCCTTCTTGATAGACTCATATCCGAATAAAAAAAAACAACAGGAGGCGTACAGGTCCTCAGGTTCAATGAAAAGTTTTCATTTTTGACCAAAATGGGTGAATTTTCATCAACCCTTACGGTAAAAGTCCTTTTCTTGGAATAAATGTATCCTAATGATTTAGAGACTGACTTAGTTCAAGAATGCCACCTTTCTTGTGAATGGATTTTGGTAGAACAAAAAAAAAAGATTTTGGATAATTGAAAAGTCTGGCTTCGTTCCTGCGAAAGCAGAATTTGCAAAAAAAGTTAAAAAAGGGGTTAAAAAGTTGCAAAAAACATCACGTGATTAATGGACGACCCCCTATTAATATTTTGATGATAAGTGTCGCCGCGTCGGGGGACCGCTATGTGAAGTGAAAACCGCTGAAAACTAAACGATTGGATATTGTTGTTTTGTTACTTACGTACGTTGCTTACACAACTATGTGTCCTTGTATAATCAATACTTTAACATTATCACTGAATTTATAAATGCACTATGTTTTAACCACACTCATAGTATGTAAAAATGTTATATAACATATTATTCACAGTTATATACATTTCTACACTTACCACGACTCGAGTTTCGACTGTTCAGGTCATTTTCAAGTGAAGACAAGTTGAGGATTAAATGTATTTATACTGCGGGTTTTTGGGGCGGGGGAAGGGGCTGCGAAGTGATTAAGTTGGTTTCCTCATTAAGGAGAATAACGACTTAATCTCTTCGCAACTCTTTAATCTTGCCCAATCGTCTCCAGGTATTTCCCTAATTGTACCCCCGCCCCAAAAACCCTTAGTATAAATACATTAAATCAGCAATGTGTTATCACAAAAATGAATACGTACATTCCCTCAACCTTCAAGGATGCCGCCGCAGCCATGAAATTTGACCCCGCCTACCTGGACACCCTGGACGTCAGCGTCATCGAGCACCTGCTAAATTACATAATGAACCGGAGAAAAAAGCCAAGCTGACAACGAGCAACCCCAGGAAACCGCCGCCGAGAAGACAACTGAAGCCGCCCACAAGAAAGCAACCGAAGCCCCCCCCCCCCCCAAGAGAACAACTGAAGCCGCCCACAAGAGAACAACGGAAGTCCCCCCCCCAATAGAACAACTGAAGCCGCCCCCGAGAGAACAAATGAAGCCGCCCCCAAAAGAACAACTGAAGGCGCCCCCCAAAAGAGGAACTGAAGCCGCCCCAAAAGAGCAACTGAAGCCGCCCCTGAAGCAGGAGAAGAGCCACACCGATGGACACGTACAGCCCCACCGAAGCCGCCCCCAAGCGCAAACCCGACCTGGAGGAAAAGGAAACCTTCAAGTTAAGAAAAAAGCAAAACTGGAGAAGACCAAGCACGTCAGGACCGCAGGCCACTTGAGAACAACCCCGCCTAATCGGAAGGAATGCAGTAACAACAGGGCAACGTAGAAGAATCAACCAAGGAAGCCGAAAACCCCATCAAGACAACAGGGCCCAGCTATAGACAAGTAAAACTACCAGAAGAAAAACAAGGAGGAAAAAAAACCAAAGGACAAACATCAATGGACGACAACAAAAGACATCAAAAAAAAAACGAAATCAAAACAAAAGACGGCGGAACAACGGGCATATGCCCACGACCGCCAGAAACAAAGGATCCCATATGTGTTATCACCTGAAAATGACCTTTCACAGTCGAAACTCGAGTCGTGATAAGTGTAGAAATGTACATAACTGAATATGTTATATAATATTTTTACATATTACAAGTATGGTTAAAACATAGTGAATTTATCAATTCAGTGTAATGGACTACTACAACGGTCGCAACCATCCTATTCATTTATCATTATCAATCTTCTATTTATTTGTTTGTATTCTGGTTTTATCATTTGTTTTACTTAGCAGTCCCTCGACGCGGCGACGCTCATCATCAAAATACAGCATAATCTTGATAATCCGACACATATGACAATCGCCGGATTATCAAAAGAATTATCAGGATTAAAACCAAACAATAACAATTTTACATATTGTATGTTCAAATGTATTTCAGAAAGAATAAAAAAGATTTTTCGTTTCTTTGCCTTAAAGATTTTATCAAAAACGCACTCTGGCAACCATTTCCGCACTAAGGCTTGACGCACGCTTGGTCCGCTCCGCTCAGCTCACATCAGATACGATCGGGTCCGCTCCTCTCAGCTCCGTCATTTTTCCACACATTGCATCCGCTCAGCTACGTCACTTTTCCACATACTCAATCCGCTCCCACCTCTCCTGAGGGAGACTTAAATATGTGCTGCTATCCTGGTTGCATAAATGCCTTAGCGCATATATGAAAACGTTAGTGTTGCGCCGGCGTGAACCATCCGCCAGCATCCGACCTCCGGCTTAGTATTCTTGACAAACAGAGGATACGGAGCGGAGAGGAGCGGAATGGAGCCAAGCTGAGCTGAGCGGACGCAGAATGTGCGTTTCTATTTAAATACACGGGTTTTATATTTTCTGGGATGAAAGACTGAGCTGAGCTGAGCGGACTCAGTGTGCCACAAGCCTAAAGGAGCTTAGAGACCGACGCGGAAGTTTCGCTACCGCGACCGGTATGTTATCACGGCGGACTGATTAACATGGCGGTTTATGCACATGTTCAGATCAACAGGAACGATTTACGCGATAGCCGCGGTTGTGCAGCGTTGCACGACAAGAATACTGCATGCGCGATTAGTTTCGCTGTCGCTGTGTTTTAAAATGGCGATTATAGAGAAGTTGATTCATAATTTAAGAAAATATCCTATATAGTATGATCTGGATGGTGAAAACTATAAAAACATAACGAGAAAGGGCAAAATTTTTAAGCAAATAGTATTAGAATTGGAAGAAAATGTTGATATTTGAAAATGTTGAAAATTAAGTTTGCTGATTTTATGAACCCACAGTATTTTTCTTTTATTTCTTAAATGAGTTGTAGGTGTTTTAGAAATTAAAAACAAATAAAAAATAACAAATTGATCGATTTTCTACTTCTGTGGTCAATACTAATAATACCAGAGCTCCTTCCTCTGAGGAACTCATGACTATACACCTAAAAATCGCGTTGCGGTGTGGGCATGACCATTTCACTGCCGCGCCGCTAGCGAATTTTTCGCTGCGCGACGCAAACGCTCCGCGCCGGTCTGAAGAAGCCTTAACACATACCACTTGCGGTGGCGTTATCTTCTGTCTATTTCGTACAAACTAGGGCATCAAAAAACCGATGGAATTTAAAAAACCGGTTTTTGGTTTTTCGCAAGTAAAAAAACCGATTAACCGGTTAAAAACCGGTTTTATGTTTAAAAATAAATAAATTGAGTATTACCTTTTAAGACTAATTTCAAAAATAGTGCAGCTGTAAACCAAATAAAATAAATATTTATTTACCATTTATAATTAATAAAAAAAAATATTTATTTATATATTATTTCATTATATTTAAGAAAAGAATAAAAAAAATATTGTTGTTACAGTAAATTCCTTACGAAGAGATAATTATTTATTATTATTTATTTATCAAAGTACGAAACTAGACTCAAATGTAAGAATGGAGTACAAGAATTTAATATCTTTAAGATCAAGATTATGGGCACTCTAAATCTGTGAACCTCTATTTCATTAAGTACTTACTGCTCTTACGTTTTATTTGAGTACAAATGAATCCACAATATAATAATTCATGAATAACAATAGAAAAATAAAATGATTTTCCACTTGAAGAAAAAAATGAAATAAATAAAAATCGGCTTTCGGTTTTTCGGACCGAAAAGCCGAAAACCTGAAAACCCGGTTAACCGGGTTCGGTTTTAACCGGTTTGGGTGCCCTAGTACAAACATTGAGTACGTTAAACGCGTCACCGTTTGCTACAATTCGCCGAATTCAAACATTCAAGTCATCGTTAGCTTCATCGTCATCCCTGGAACAAATTAGGATGAGGATTTCTTCGTCAGAAAAGAAATTTAAATTATCCTCGGTTGTGCATTGAAGCCAAGCTGTGCCTTGATCATCGTTTGTCTGCGTAACATCCACTTCACATTTGTTGGAAAGCTCTTTTAAAAATTCCGAAGACAAGTTTTCAGAGTTTAAGGGTGTCCCTTTTGACCTTATTTCACTAACTTTGCACGCACTTTGTGCGCGAGAAAGAAAGAAAAGACACGTGTTTCCCCAGAATTACTGAATGTGCCGGATTAACCAGCCGCCGGATTATCAAGATTATATTGTATTAATAGGTACTTTTTATGAAGTTAAAAGGGCAAAGGGGCAGAGAAATTTTATTTTTCCCCTTTTTAGAGATTTTTTGTGTCGGAGGTTACATAAAATTTTTAATTTCATTTTATTATTCGACATTTTTCCTTTTCTTTAACAATTTGTTTGTAAATACATGATTAATGTTACCTCTTTGAAATTCCGTTCGCAAATACGTGATTGGTGGGGATTGTTTACAAAAAAGATTAAGTTTTGTCAAGTAGGAAATGAGCTGATGATCGTCAAATGCCTGAACAGATCTTCATAAACTATAGCTAAAAACCTTCTCGATCGCTTCAGCTTTCAAACACAAGTTTGGATATACGGAACTAGACAAACATTTGTGTCAAATTGGTTGCAGATTAATTTTGTCAAGTACGAAATGGGCTGATGATCATCAAACACATGAACAGATTGTCATAAAATACAGTTAAGAACCTCTTCATTCACGTCAGCTTTTAAAAAAGAATAACTGCATCAAAATCGGTCCATTCGTTTAGGAGCTACGACTCCATAAACAACCACATATACGGACAGAGTGACAGACAGACACGTTAAACTTATTATACCCCACTTTTTATGTCGGAGGTTAAAAATATCCGAAAACATGTTCATGACATGCTTATTATAATTTACAAGGCATGATATTCACTTTATTATCTACGTGCCACCATTTTATAGATAATGCACGTATAATAAACTAACTGTCAATACAACTGGAAAACTAGAGTTAATTTGAGACTTTAAAATCTTACTTATCTTAAGTCACATAATATTCTAATTTATTTTATTTGATTCTTGAAATCCAGTCTTGGCTTAATCTAAAACTTAGTCTTGTCTGTGTAGTCTTGTCTTTCTAGTCTTTTCTATGTAGTCCTGTCTGTCTAGTCTTGACTGTTTACTCTTATCTGTCTAGTCCTGTCTGTCTAGTCTTGTCTGCCTAGTCTTGTCTGTATAGTCTTGTCTGCCTAGTCTTGTCTGTTTAATCTTGTCTGTCTAATCTTATCTGTCAGGTCTTATCTGTCTACTCTTGTCTGTCTAATCTTGTCTATCTAGTCTTGTCTGTCTCTTCTAATAAAATGACTATTAAATTATAAATTGCTTTAATGTGGCCCGCGGTAAAATTTTCAAATGTATAAAACCTGCGAGCCAAAAGATTTTCCTACCCCTGATCCACATAATGAAACATGTTCTGTTAATAGATATTTTTACAAAACGAAAGCCTTTAATTTTGAGTATTTATTTTGTTGAATCACTCCATAGTGTTATATCACTCCATAGTGTGTAAGCATAGGAAACAATAGGTCGCGCTTTGTACTAAGATTGTCATAAACAATATAGTTATTAAAAAAATCTTGAGACTATATAAATGTTTATAATAATAATATAAGTGTTTGTGTGAAACCAAACGCGGTAAAGGTACTTTTTATGAAGTTAAAAGGGCAAAAGGGCAGAGAAATTTAATTTTTTCACTTTTTAGAGATTTTTTTGTGTCGGGGTTACTTAAAATTTTTAATTTCATTTTATTATTCGAACATTTTTCTTTTCTTTAATAATTTGTTTGTAAATACGTGATTAAAGTTACCTCTTGAAATTTCGTTCTTGTTTATTAGTTGTTCCTTCTTGTCGGCTTCAGAAATGCACGCAGTTAAGGAAACGGCCAAGTCGGGTAGTATTTATAAAACCAAATTTAATTTTAGAAGTCTCTGAATAGGACATTGGTTCGTCGACGACTAAAATAGTTGCAATTTCTAAAAAGCTTCAATTAATAATCGCTTTTAGTAAGTTTTTGTTACAATTTGAACGCATTATGTTCGCTGAAATTTATTTCCCACCCGCAGCAGAAAATGTCGACTTTTTCTGCCGCTCGCGTTCACGCACCCAAAAAGTGACACTTTTGCTTTGTTATAAATACCTCTACAGTCATGATATTTGAAATCTTTTTACAAAACAGTAGCTTTATTTTTTAAATCAATTTGTTTTCCATACACGCCAACAATTTACATAAACTGTCTACGTTGGAATAATACTAGTTAGGAATATGTTGATCAAATTTATAATTTTTGGAATGTTATTGATCAAATTTATAATCCATTGAATCAGAATCTCTCTAAATCTAAGATACTTATATACTTACTCATATTTTGTATACAAAATTCTACAAAAACTGATTTAGCAAAATATAATTCGCTTATGTTTAATAATATTATTAAAAATATTTACTTTAATTCAAAAAATATTATTGTCGAAAAATAATATGTTTTGCTGTATTCCCTTTTATGTTTATTCAACGTCATCAATTTTGTTAATCAAAAGGAAATACGTGAATCAGATATAATTTCCTCTGCAAACTTCCAGAGACATAAAGTAACAAAGTAAATAACACAAACATTTCTTATTGTAGATAATAGAATTAAACAAATATAAAGTCGGAATTGGTGAAACCATCTACGTTATAGATAATCATACAAAATTAAAACAAATGGAACACAGCCTGAATATATAAATATATTCAGCCTTTCCGGAGCTCTATAACAATTATTGAGTATTTTTAGGACTACCAATACAAATTTCATCTGAGATTTGTTTTGGTAGTCCTTAAAAGACTCAATAATTGTTATAGAGCTAAGGAAAGGCTGAATATATTTATATATTCAGGCTGTGTTCCGTTTGTTGTAAGTTTAAATATAAAGTCAATCAAAGGCATTATATGTTATACAGTAGTGAAGCCAGAATGTCTATATGCAAGTGAATGTCTGGCACAGATATGCGTGGTGCAATTTTTTCAGTTTCACTGAAAAAAAATTATTTTGGAATTTCTACAATGTTTGTCAAATTTCAAACAAATTTTGCAATTTAACGTTCCCCATTCATTTGTTTTCAATAAACTCGGCGGAGATTTCCAAAAAACAACTTGGAAATCGCCAAAATTTGCCAAAAAACTTCTTTAGTCGTATTCATTTGACGACCACTGCTACAATTTTTGAAATATTTTAAGACTAATTAGGAATTAGAGCATAATATAATCGTGCGTAGCGAGTTAGTGTTATTAGGGAACAAATGAATTACGGCTTGAGTTTGTTTTTGTTTCTGGCGTTTTCTTGTCTTTGTTTGGCGACTGCTGCAACAATTTTTGAGATATCTCGATAAATCTGAAAGTTTTGCAATCTTTGGAATTTTTTCTTTATATTTAGCGAAAGAAAATTGGCACAATGTCTTTTGTTCATGTGGCAAAAATTAAACGGAATTTGGTGTGATTTTCGCAGTTTCAGTGCAAAATGTAAATTTGGAATTTCTATAATTTTCGTCAAATTTCTACAATTTTCGTCAAATTTCAACAAATTTTGCAATTCAACGTTCCCCATTCATTTGTTTTCAAGAAACTCGGCGGAGATATCCAAAAAAACAAATCGGAAATCGCCAAAATTTGTCACAAAATTCTTTTGTCGTATTCACTTGACGACCACTGCTACAATTTTTGAAATATTTTGAGACTAATTAGGAATTAGAGTATAATATAAGCGTGCGTAGCGAGTTAGTGTTATAAGGGAACAAATGAATTACAGCTTGAGTTCGTTTTTGTTTCCGGAAGGTTTTGTTGTCTTTGTTTGGCGACTGCTGCTATAATTTTTGAAATATTTCGATAAATCTGAAAGTTTTGCAATCTTTCGAATTTCTGCTTTATATTTAGCAAAAAAAAATTGCAAAATGTCTTTTGTTTCTGTGGCAAAAAAAAAAATTTGGTGCGATTTTCGCAGTTTCAGTGAAAAATGAAAATTTGGAATTACTACAATTTTTGTCAAATTTCAAAAAAAAATTCAATTTAACCTTCCCCGTTCATTTGTTTTCAAGAAACTCGGCGGAGATTTCCAAAAAATAAATCAGAAATCGAAAGAAAATTTGAAAAATGTCATGTCTCTGTGGCAAAAAATAAAACTAATTTGGTGCGTTTTTCACAGTTTCAGTGAAAAATGTAAATTTGGAATTTCTACAATTTTCGTCAAATTTCAACAAATTTTGCAATTCAACGTTCCCCATGCATTTGTTTTCAAGTAACTCGGCCAAAATTTGCCAAAAAAAACTTTTTTCGTCGTATTCATTTGACGACCACTGCTACAATTTTTGAGCTATTTTGAGACTAATTAGGAATTAGAGCGTAATATAAGAGTGCGTAGCGAGCGAGTGTTATTAGGGAACAAATGAAATACGGCTTAAATTTGTTTCCGGAAGGTTTTGTTGCCTTTGTTTGCCGACTGCTGCTACAATTGTTTGAGATATTTCGATAAATCTGTAAGTTTTGCAATCTTTGGAATTTTTGTTTTATATTTAGCGAAAGAAAATTAGTGCAATGTCTTTTGTTTCTGTGGCAAAAATAAAATTAATTTGGTGTGATTTTCGCAGTTTCAGTGAAAAATGTAAATTTGGAAATTCTACAATGTTTGTCAAATTTCAACAAATTTTGCAATTTAACGTTCCCCATTCATTTGTTTTCAAGAAACTCGGCCGAGATTTTCAAAAAAAAATTCGGTAATCACCAAAATTTGCCAAAAAACTTCTTTCTTCGTATTCATTTGACGACCACTGCTACAATTTTTGAGATATTTTGAGACTAATTAGGAATTAGAGCATAATATAAGCGTGTGTAGCGAGTTAGTGTTATTAGGGAACAAATGAATTAGGGCATGACTTTGTTTCTGTTTCCGGAAACTTTTGTTGTTTTTGTTTGGCGACTGCTGCTACAATTTTTGAGATATTTCGATAAATCTGAAAGTTTTGCAATCTTTGGAATTTTTGTTTTATATTTAGCGAAAGAAAATTGGCACAATGTCTTTTGTTTCTATTGCAAAAAATAAAATTAATTTGGTGTGATTTTCGCAGTTTCAGTCAAAAATGTAAATTTGGAATTTCTACAATTTTTGGCAAATTTCAACAAATTTTGCAATTTAACGTTCCCCATTCATTTGTTTTCAAGAAACTCGGCCGAGATTTTCAAAAAAACAAATCGGAAATCACCAAAATTTGCCAAAAAACTTCTTTCATCGTATTCATTTGACGACCACTGTTACAATTTTTGAGATATTTTGAGACTAATTAGGAATTAGAGCATAATATAAGCGTGTGTAGCGAGTTGTTATTAGGGAACAAATGAATTAGGGCTTGACTTTGTTTCTGTTTCCGGAAAGTTTTGTTGTTCTTGTTTGGCGACTGCTGCTATAATTTTTGAGATATTTCGATAAATCTGAAAGTTTTGCAATCTTTGGAATTTTTGTTTTATATTTAGCGAAAGACAACAAATTAGGTGCAATTTTCGCAGTTTCTGTCAAAAATGTAAATTTGGAATTTCTACAATTTTTGGCAAATTTCAACAAATTTTGCAATTTAACGTTCCCCTTTCATTTGTTTTCAAGAAACTCGGTGGAGATTTCCAAAAATCAAATCGTAAATCGCCAAAATTTGCCAAAAAAACTTCTTTCGTCGTATTCATTTGACGGCCACTGCTACAATTTTTGAGATATTTTGACACTAATAAGGAATTAGAGTTTTAGTATATAATCTAAGCGAACGTAGCGGGTTAGTGTTATTAGGGAACAAATGAATTACAGCTAGAGTTTGTTTTTGTTTCCGGAAGGTTTTGTTGTCTTTGTTTGGCGACTGCTGCTACAAATTTTGAGATATTTTGATAAATCTTAAAGTTTTGCAATCTTTGGAATTTTTGCTTTATATTTAGCGAAAGAAAATTGGCACAATGTCTTTTGTTTATGTGGCAAAAAATAAAACAAATTGGGTGCAATTTTCGCAGTTTCAGTGAAAAATGTCGCAAAATTTTGTACTCAAAATTAGTCTGTCTCTACAGACTCAAAATTTGTGTGTTTTTCAAAAAAAAAAATCTAAATTTGTTTGTCTGTCTGTCTGTTCCAAAAAAGTTCAAAATGGGTGTCTGCACAAAAATTCTAAACTTGTCTGTCTGTCCGTCTGTGTAAAGACTCAAAACATATTTGTCTGTCTGTCTGTACTAAAACTCAAAATAAAAAAACTTGAGTTTGTTTTTGTTTCCGGCAGGTTTTGTTGTCTTTGTTTGGCGAATGCTGCTACAATGTTTGAGATATTTCGATAAATCTGAACGTTTTGCAATCCTTGTAATTTTTGCTTTATATTTAGCAAAAGAAAATTGGCACAATTCTTTTATTTATGTGGCAAAAAATAAAACTAATTTGGTGCGATTTTCGCAGTTTCAGTAAAAAATGTAAATTTGGAATTTCTACAATTTTTGTAAAATTTCAACAAATTTTGTAATTTAACGTTCCCCATTCATTTATTTCAAGAAACTCGGCGGAGATTTCCAAAAAACAAATCGGAAATCACCAAACTTTCCAAAAAAACTTCTTTCGTCGTATTCAATTGACGACCACTGCTACAATTTTTGAGATATTTTGAGACTAATTAGGAATTAGAGCATAATCTAAGCGTGCGTAGCGAGTTAGTGTTATTAGGGAACAAATGTATTACGGCTTAAATTTATTTACGGGAGGTTTTGTTGTCATTGTTTGGCGACTGCTGCTACAATTTTTGGGATATTTCGATAAATCTGGAAGTTTTAGATTCTTTTGAATTTTTGTTTTATATTTAGCGAAAGAAAATATGCAAAATGTCTTTGTTTCTGTGACAAAAATAAAACAAATTGGGCGCAATTTTCGCAGTTTCAGTGAAAAATTTCGCAAAATTTTGTACTCAAAATTAGTATGTCTGTACAGACTCAAAATTTGTGTGTTTTTCAAAAAAAAAAATCGAAATTTGTTTGTCTGTCTGTCTGTACCAAAAAAATTCAAAATGAGTGTGTCTGTACAAAAATTCTAAACTTGTCTGTCTGTCCGTCTGTATAAAGACTCAAAACATATTTGTCTGTCTGTCTGTACTAAAACTCAAAATTTGTCTGTAAGTCTTGTTAAGGCCACAAAAAAAATCTCACGTTGAAACAACTACGTCCCTCGCTAATACCACGAAACGCTAATACCATAAATTTCGAAACGCGTCTGCAAATGGCTGTTCACTTAATTTAAATAGAAAGAAATGAGAAAGGGGTTTACGAAAATACTATAACATAAATGCGCCAATTTACTTTCTAAAACTGACACACAAGGGTTCCTAAACTCCACATCTACCATTCTCTCTTGAAGAGAGTCGTCTCTCCTTATTTCAATATAATTTTTATGTTATTACTAAATATTTTGCATATTTCGGAGAGGGTTTGAACCCACAACCTCATGAAAAGATTCAATAATATTATAGAGCTACGGAAAGATTGAATATATTTATATATTTAGGCTGTGTGAACGTTATTAAGTTCAATTATTGTTATTCCTCATGTATAAAAATATTACTAAAATTTTAATTGATCAATTCAATGTAAGCATGAATTACCACGTAGTAACTGTCGCAACGATAACCTATACATATTACTAAAAATATTTACTTGAATTAAAAATATTATTGTCAACAAATAATAAACTTTACATATTACATTTCAAAATTTTGTATTTGTCTAAAACATAATATTTGAAGTCCATAAGCTATAAGAGAAACGTCTATAACTATTACCCTACATATTGAATCTTAACAATTTTACTATAGCAATTATTTAGCAATTTATACTATAAATTAGACTAGAATTTAGATTCTAACGCGAGCGGCTTAAAGATACTTTTTCTGCCGCTGGTGGGACATAGACTTTAGCGAATATTTATACAAATACTAAAAAGTTGCAGAAGGACCTCGAGGTCGGTAGCCCTTTGTACCATTTTGTATGTTAAAATAAATATCTATTAATAAATATATATTGTCTATAAAATGTATTTATATTGTCTATAATAGTAGTATATTATACAAGTGTGTGAAGAAGGGCTTTTGCGCATGAGTTGCGGTTTAATCGCAAAAAAGCTCTTCTTCACACACGTGTGTCATACATTATTTTATCTACGAAGCATTTTAAAATACTGTTGAATCTACAAAAAAAAATTGTTTAGTACTTACGTACTAACGCTACCGCAGCTACAGATTTGAACGAAATGGATGGTTAGATTAAGCAATAACGGAGCAGAAAAATCCAGACGACATATCGCGCGGTAGCGCGACCTCTCGATCCGATATAAGAAAAAATATTGGATACGGGTTAGATTAGAAACCTACCGCGCGATCTATAGTCTGAATTTATCTGCTCTAATATAACCTAATCTAACTCTAATCCAATATTTTTTCTTATTACGGATAGAGAGGTCGCGCCACAGCGCGATATGTGGTCTGGATTTATTTGCTTCGTTATAACCTAATCTAACTATCCATTTTGTTCAAATCTGTAGCTGCGGTGGCGTTAGTACGTAAGTACCGCGATTAGTTCCCTTTTGGTAACAATAAAGATTACTATTGTTATTATTTCTTGTTCCAATCGTATATAGATAAAAACAATTAACAATACATTAATTGGTTTATTTGTAGTTTTAACCCTTGACTACCTAGCATACAAAAATGTTCGCGGTTTTATATACGACAGGATCTGTGAGACGTATGGCAGGTGGTTAAGGGTTAATTTGGATTAAACTTAAGATTTAAGATTGAAATATGAGACTAGCAATGTGTGTTTTTTAACAAAAAGTTTACTCAAACACCGTGTGAAACTGAAACTTTGTCGTTTATTGATTTTTGTTTTAATTAAATTTATAATTAATTGAATCACAATCGGAACTATCAATCAAAACTACTTTGTTCCAGCAAATAAAACGTTTATTATTGCTTACGTTTAAATTAATAAAAATATTTATTTTAATTGAAAATATTATTGTCGACAAATAATAAACATTACATATTAAATTTCAAAGTTTTGCTGTTTCCCCTTTCATATTTACTCACGGCTACCAATGTTGATAACCAAAAGAAGAAAACTTAGATTTAATTAACAATGCTAATTTTGCCGAGATATTTAAACCAAAAAAGAATATATGAAAGGATAATTAAAATAAATAAACAATGTATTAAAAGTATTAAACATATTATATATTTAAAATATAAATGTAATAAAAATATTAAATATAATAATTAGATAACATTAGATATTATATTTAAAAGTTTTGCGATTTTCCCTTTCATATTTATTCTCGGCTGCTAATGTTGGAAATCAAAAGAAAAAATAGATTTAATTATCTCTGGTAATTTCCTGAGATATTTAAACCAAAAAGGAATAGATGAAAGGATAATTAATGTAACAATGTATTAAAAGTATTAAACAAATATTTTTTATTACTCATGCGTGCGAAGTACTTCCTGACGCATGTTTTTTAATACGAGAAATTCCACTTCGCATTGTCTTTCCACATAACCTGGGTAACGCACGCAAATACTCAATATCGCTATGATACATAGCAAATAAATAAAAATAAAATGAGCACAATCAAGACCTCGATAGTAAAAAAGTGACGTGAGGTGTTTCTCATTACAAAATAATAATAAAAATTAAAGAAAACGTTTTAAAATGTGTAAATTCTATGATGTTACCGGAGACTGAGGAGAGTTCTTATGACGAATCTACACCACCGGAGACCATTGAGAAAGAAAATTCTTCATTTTTGGATGGCCCCTGGATCCCAAACTTGTAAGATACATTCCCTCGCAATAGTAATAAAAAATGTTGTTTGCAACGGTATTGTCGGCGCAATACAACGGCGGTATTGTCAATTGCCCTGTCTAGCGAATGTGCGCACTCACTTCGTTCTTGCGCTCAATTTCGCATTCGCGTCAAATTGACAACTTTCCGCCCTAGTTACAAAATATACCATAAAATATAAATGTAATAAATATATTTTTATATTAAATATAATAATACATATTAAATATAATAACATGAGATATTAAATTTCAAGTTTTGACATTTTTCCTTTGGTATTTATTCACGGCTATCAATGTTGAGAATCAAGAGAAAAATATTTGAAATCGATTTAATTATATCTGCTAACTTCCCGATACATATACAGTCGAACTTCCATAACTAGAACTTCTATAACTCCAATTTTTCTATAACTCAAATTTCTTTGGAAATTCATACGTTTACATAAAATTTTACATATAATTTAACTTTCATAACTCGAATTTTCTTTAACTCAAATTTTTCCATAACTCGTAAAAATTTGTACAATGGTAAAATTTTACATACAAAATAATCTCTATAACTCCAATTTTTTAACCGCCCCGTATTTTCCAAAATTTATGATAACTGATATTGCCTACCATAAACCGTCGATAGTGTAATCCTCGGGCAGATTACCAAACATTTTATTTTTCATATTTTATGATCACCAAAAACTCGAATAAAGCAAAACAAAGAATTTACCAGCGAATATCGGTAATCCTAAAAGAGACGATATAATCGAAGATCACCCACAAGGTGCTATATATCATGGAAAAAAATTAAAAATGACTGACTTTCAAATATATAATTAATTAAAATTATTTTTAATTATTTATAATTATATAACATCACATTAATAATCTACACATATTTCTTTTTTGTTTATAAATTTATGCATATGCATTTAATTTGAATAATTTGTGTACAGTGAATTTTACTCATTTTATAGTTATGTATTTCTATAACTCCAATTTTCTATAACTCGATTTTTTTTTCATGAACTATGGCAATTCGACTTAGGGAAGTTCGACTGTATAATAATAATGATATTTATTCTAACATAAAAAAAGGTACGAAAGGCCATCGACCTGGAGGTCCTTCTGCCCCGAGACATATTAAACAAAAAAATAATGACTAAAGTAACTAAGTGAATAGCACCAGTATTTCTTATTGTAGATAATAGAATCAAACAAATACAGAGTGGCCCAAAAGTAGATATACAGTAAGTATACAGGCTATACGGGTATTTCTTTTGTTTCTAGCGTAAACTATGGCTGGAAATAGGTTGGATAGGTTGCAGGAATGCATCAATGCCGAAGTTGGACATTTTGAGCACCTTCGGAATTAAATATGTAATTAATTAAAAAATTAAATAATAAAAGTATTGCTGTATACCTACTTTTGGGCCACTCTGTATAAGTTAATTATGTTTATTATAATATTATTATGTTTATTATTATTGTTAATTATGATGTTTCTAGCAACGAAAACGTATTACTTTATTATTTATCAAAGACTTTTTAGTATACGCGACAACTATTTCTATTTTCTTGGTACTTACGTATTAACGCTACCACCGCTACATTTTTAAATGCCGCTAAAAATACAGCTAAAATTTCTGTGATAAATCATGAAATAAAACAATTTATTTAAAATTATAACAATTTCAAAATTTTCAAACACAAACAGTTGAGAGAATGTGGGGCGGTGCTAAATGGAGGAACAAGAGATATAGGGGACATCGAGACATCATTTGCATTCTTATTTAGCAGATTACATATGGCGACAGCATAAGGTGAACGAAAACAGAGATAATTTTGAATCTATTTTAAACTCTATAATCGACCCATTTTCCATCAAAGTTCTGAAAATTTTTAAATAAATTACTTTGAATTTAGAAAATGTTTTAATTTTAAATAAAATGATTAGGGTAATTTAACCCTTAGTTGCCCAGCCCTGACTTGCTGCATTATATTTTTGACTGTATTTTCGGTGAACTTAAAAGTACCGTAGGTCGACAAAGGGTTAAATCAGGAGTTTGGACAATTCTTGAAAGTATCTTCGTTCATAAAGTATTTTTATTCAAATTATTCCAACGTTTCGACCTATTAGGTCTTTCTCAAGGCTAATTTTTGTTTTAATTATTTGGTTTTGATATTTTTTTAAATTACCCTAATTAATAAAAATAAAAGAATGAAATTAGGATTTTTTCCTGATTTAAATCACCGTAACCATTATAACAAGATGGTCGTTATATCAAAAAAGAAATGAACCTGTCATTTCGAAAAGGGCATAAGTCCATGAATTAAAACTTTTCAGAATCAACAAAAATATGTTTTTTGTTAAAAAAGTCATTGATGCTGAAGAAACTGAATATAGAGATTGTACTTTTTTCGCATGGAATATGTAAAACGCTTCAATGAATAAAATGGCGTAAAAAAGTGATATTTCAAAGAAGTGTGACTCGTGCCCTTTTCGAAATGACCGGTTCAATTGTTTGAATAAAATGTTTTAATTTATGGTTTATCACAAAAATTTCACGCGGCATTTAAAGATCTAGCGGTGGTAGCGTTAATACGTAAGTATCCATTTGGTTATCTGTATTTGTATCAACATATTTTTTTAAGAAGTTTATTAATTATTATTTTAAAAATACGTACAGTTTATATTTTTATTTTCCGTTTTGACATTAAATATCTGAACGTTTATCTGATATTATTAGTCAAAACAAAGAGATAAAACCTTAATTGCGGCTAATAAGTTTCTAAAAGTGTTTAAACTAATAAATCGTGTGATTTTCTAATAATAATTTAAAGGAAACTTACAATTTTTAATAAACAAATTAAATATTATTGTGTTAATTTAAATATCAAACAGCTTGCATTTTTATTTTCCGTTTGCACATTAAATATCTAAACGGTCATCTGATATTATTAGTCAAAACAATGAGATAAAACCTGAATTGAAGCTAACAAGTTATTTCTAATAAATTGTGCGATTTTTAAAAATAATTTTTCTATTTTACGTCTGTAATGAATTCATAACAGCTGTGATATGCGTGCGGTTATGGCTCGCCGAGTGCGATACAATTTCTTCAATGTAAATCGGCGATTTTTTTTATTTAGAAATGGTATAAGAGGGCGCAAAACAGAAAAAATACTTAAAAAAAACTCGTTCGCAAGGCGTTTTTCAGCACTAGTCCATTAGAAAACTCCTCGCTACGCTCGTCGTTATTAAAAATCATTAAAAATCCAAACTTGGACGCGTGCTGTAAAATCGCGCTTACTGAACTCGTACTTTAATATAGTGGCGATTTAAATTTCATTTTATCGGATCAAAATGACACTTTTTGAGTGAGTTAGAGAACATTAATTTAAATTTTTTTTTTTTTTTTTTTATTAAAAAACAGTAATTTCTTAATTCTTTTCTTGTAATATGGAAACTGACATAGTAAATTTTTCCCAATTTTAAATTAGCGGATCACTAATTTGTGCCTCCATAAAATTCAAACGAGAAATTGCATGCAAATAAAATTAAGAACATCTGAAAGACGCTCTATTTAATTGTTTTAATTGACACACAGGGAATTATCAGCATCGCATACTTCCGGAGTATCCGTAATAATTAACAAAAACTGCCAAAAGTAAAGTGAAATAATGTATCCCAAATTTGAATCAGAGCTAGGAAATCCTTGTTCAGATTAATATACAGAAGAAAATGTTTGCAACTGAGAGTTTGACTTAAGTGAAAATGAGGCATCTTAACAAAGTGTAAGTTGTTCGTATAATTCGCTCCGAGCGCAACAGCACTAGCGCCAAAGGCGACATTTTTAAGAACTTCATGACCGAAATACGAGAAAATATAATGAATGAATTTTGGTTGAAATTGATTTATCTGTCCTCTTCGCGACGGGCAACCTAATCTAACCGGGGTTAAACCATAAAGTAAAATTATTATTTTGCAATGAAAAAACATTCTGACACTTCAGGTCACTTTTTTAATAAGGAGATCTTGATTGTGCTCATTTTTTTTTTAATGTAACCTAGCGATATTGATCAAGTTATTTCTAATGAAGTTTAACACAATTTCAAGAAAAATTGTTGGACAGACAATTTTAATGTTATGTTATATTTATATTTGTACGGTAACACAAATATGTCAATAAGGAAAAAAATATAAATACAACCGCAAGATTCAGTCCACTTTATACGACTGTATTTCGATAGTGAATATACGCAAAACTATCAAAGCCACGTATTTTCCACAGCGAAAATCGTTGCTTTACTTAATATAAATCAACTTGAATGCCTTAAACTCATTATTTATCAAGTGAATGGAAAATTTCATAATGTGTCTGAAAGTGTTTTGCCTGCTGGTTTCATTTAAGTAAAATTTTAAGACATTTCGGCGTTCGACTAGACATCTTCGAAACTAATGCATTTCCCATGGATAATCTAAGTGAAAAGGACGTTTTGAAATCGGTTTTTAATTATCTACCACAGTTTCGACTTATCAAATCGACCATCGATCAAATTTCTCAATGAAAAATATAATCTTTCAGAACAATATACATATCGATTTGTTAGTCTTGTCGAGTAGTCTCTTTGTGCCGAAAATTATTTGGTTGCTATTTTCCGTTTTTGAGAAAAATGAAAAAACGAAAATGCACATTTTTTTCGACCGAAATTTTATTTATTTATTTATTCTTATCCAGCAAATGATACACAAAGTACATAGATACTACATACATTGTGTCCTATAGAGATATATAAAAAAATATCTGTACATAGGACTGGATTCCAAACACTTGGAATTTACAAAAATGTATTAAATACTTAAAATAATTAAAAAAGAAAAACATAATTTTAATTCAACATAATATTACTAATCAACATAAATATCAACATAATCTTACTAATAGTTCATACTTAAGCTTGATACCAATAATCATAGATCCACAGAAAATTGAAACATAGTACATATTGAAACATAAACACACATATCCCACGTCAACCTCATTAAGTACCAAGAAAGTATCAAACACACAAGATTCAATCGTAGATTATATCACAGTAGTTCATAGAGAATAACCAGGAATTGATCCAATTAATTATATTTTTTTTGAAAACAATTTTTTACGAATTTCTTGAAAATTTTGTCGCGATTTTGTTTTGTTTACCCGAAGGAAATCGGAGTGCCGAAAACGATTTTTGAGTTTATTTCGCTCTCTGGAAAATCTCTCGTGTTCGGCAAAAATTCTCTGAAAGCCCTAAAATTTTCTAAAAAGATCGCATTTCGCATATCAATTTATAAATCGCATTTTGCTAACAGTTTGCGATTCGGCAAAATCGAGCGAATTTTCGCGAAATTTCGTCGCCCGAGGAGAGAACTGGGAAAATAATTCATATTTTTAAGGAAGTCTGAGAGTATCCGTAGGGAAATGACCTGCTGAAAACGATGCCGCAATCCGTTTTTAATTATCTGCAACCGTTCTCGAGATACGGACTTCGCAGTAAAAAATTGGATTTTTCCAAACAATTTACACATCGATTTTCTATTCTTGTCGTCTAGTTTCAGTGTACCGAAAATGATTTCGCTGGGAATTGTTGTTTTCGAGAGGATCGTAGAGAACCGAAAATGCAACTTATTTCCTGATCAAAACGATGGATTTTTTTTGCGATCTTTTTAGAAAATTTTAGGGCTTTCAGAGAATTTTTGCCGAACACGATTTTCCAGAGAGCGAAATAAACTCAAAAATCGTTTTCGGCACTCCGATTTCCTTCGGGTAAACAAAACAAAATCGCGACAAAATTTTCAAGAAATTCGTAAAAAATTGTTTTCAAAAAAAATATAATTAATTGGATCAATTCCTGGCAATTCTCTATGAACTACTGTGATATAATCTACGATTGAATCTTGTGTGTTTGATACTTTCTTGGTACTTAATGAGGTTGACATGGGATATGTGTGTTTATGTTTCAATATGTACTATGTTTCAATTTTCTGTGGATCTATGATTATTGGTTATCAAGCTTAAGTATGAACTATTAGTAAGATTATGTTGATATTTATTTTGATTAGTAATATTATGTTGAATTAAAATTATGTTTTTCGTTTTTAATTATTTTAAGTATTTAATAAATTTTTGTAAATTCCAAGTGTTTGGAATCCAGTCCTATGTACAGATATTTTTTTTTATATCTCTATAGGACATAGAGATACGGGATATAGAGGTATGTAGTATCTATGTACTTTGTGTATCATTTGCTGGATAAGAATAAATAAATAAATAAAATTTCGGTCGAAAAAAATGTGCATTTTGGTTTTTTCATTTTTCTCAAAAACGGAAAACAGCAACGAAATAATTTTCGGCACAAAGAAACTACTCGACAAGACTAACAAATCGATATGTATATTGTTCAGAAAGATTATATTTTTCATTGAGAAATTTGATCGATGGTCGATTTGATAAGACGAAACTGTGATAGATAATTAAAAACCGTTTTCAAAACGTCCTTTTCACTTAGATTATCCACGGGAAATGCATTAGTTTCCAAGATCTCTAGTCGAACGCCGAAATGTCTTAAAATTTTAATCAATTTAGCAGCCCATCATGAACGGAAAGAGCTAGAGCAAATGTAATTTGCATATTTGTAATCTGCTGCAAAAATGCGTTCGGAAACGTTTTTATATTTTGCTATAGCTCAAACAATAACGATTTTAGCAAAATCGTAAAATCTCTTACATTTTATCATTTGCGCAATCTTGACTTCCCGGTTCGATGGTATTTTTTAATTAAAAGCCTCGTAGAAAGAAATATGATATACGTTTGCCGACTAATTTTGAGATGTTGAATCGTTTGGTGAGAAGTCTCTGTGACAAACCATTCAAAAGTTATAACATCGTAAAAAAGCGCGGAAAATACAAGAAAATGTATTACCTGAAAATCACTATTTATCAAGTGAATGGAATATTTTAAAGTTTGTCTGAAAGTGTTTTCCTTGCTGGTTGTAAATATACAAATACCATACAGCATCCGATTAAGCGGAGTAGAATTTGTCATTTTCATTTTGCATGCAAGTCCGAAAAATCCAGAAAGCGCAATATATAATCCGACTTTATTATATATTAAAGAAAAATTGTTAATCAACTATTAATTTAAATATTCGTTTGCATTTTTATTTTCCGTTTGCACATTAAAAATCGGTTATCTCGTATTATTAGTCAAAAGAATGAGATAAAACCTGAAATGAGGCTAACAAGTTATTTCTAATAAATTGTAAGATTTTTTTTAAATATTTTAAAGAAAAATTGTTGATTAATTATTAATTTAAATATCGCTTGCATTTTGATTTTCCGTTTGTACATTCAATTTCTGAACGGTTATCTGATATTATTAGTCAAAACAACGAGATAAAACGTTTATTGAGGCTAACAAGTTATTTCTAATAAATTGTGCGATTTTTTGAAATAATTTAAAGAAAAATTGTTAATTAATTATTATTTTAAATGTCCGTTTGCATTTTTATTTTCCGTTTATGCATTTCATTTCTAAACGGTTATCTGATATTATTAATCAAAACAATGAGATAAAACGTTTATTGAGGCTAACAAGTTATTTCTAAAAAATTGTGCGATTTTTTGAAATAATTTAAAGAAAAATTGTTAATTAATTATTAATTTAAATATCGTTTGCATTTTTATTTTCCGTTTGTACATAAAATATCTAAACGATTGTAGGATATTATTAGTCAAAACAATGAGATAAAACCTTCATTGAGGCTAACAAGTTATTTCTAATAAATTGTGCGATTTTTTAAAATAATTTAAAGCAAAATTGTTAATCAATTATTATTTTAAATGTCCGTTTGCATTTTTATTTTCCGTTTATGCATTCAATTTCTAAACGGTTATCTGATATTATTAATCAAAACAATGAGTAAAACCTTTATTGAGGCTAACAAGTTATTTCTAAAAATTGTGCGATTTTTTTAAATAATTTAAAAAAAAATTCTTAGTTAATTATTAATTTAAATATCGTTTGCATTTTTATTTTCCGTTTGTACATAAAATATCCAAACGGTTGTAAGATATCATTGGTCAAAACAATGAGATAAAACCTTAATTGAAGCTAACAAGTTATTTCTAATAAATTGTGCGATTTTTTTAAATAATTTAAAGAAAAATTGTTAATTAATTATTAATTTAAATATCGTTTGCATTTTTATTTTCCGTTTGTACATTCAATTTATGAACGGTTATCTGATATTATTAGTCAAAACAATGAGATAAAACGTTTATTGAGGCTAATAAGTAATTTCTTATAAATTGAGCGAATTTTTTAAATAATTTAAAGAAAAATTGTTAATCAATTATTATTTTAAATATCCGTTTGCATTTTTATTTTCCATTTGCACAATCAATTTCTAAACGGTAATTAGTCAAAACTATGAGATGAAACCTGAATTGAGGCTAACAAGTTATTTCTAATAAATTGTGCGATATTTTAAAATAATTTAAAGAAAAATTGTTAATCAATTATTATTTTAAATATCCGTTTGCATTTATATTTTCCGTTTATACATTCAATTTCTAAACGACTATCTGATATTATTAATCAAAACAATGAGATAAAACCTTTATTGAGGCTAACAAGTTATTTCTAATATATTGTGCGATTTTTTGAAATAATTTAAAGAAAAATTGTTAATTAATTATTAATTTAAATATCGTTTGCATTTTTATTTTCCGTTTGTACATAAAATATCTAAACGGTTGTAGGATATTATTAGTCAAAACAATGAGATAAAACTTTCATTGAGGCTAACAAGTTATTTCTAATAAATTGTGCGATTTTTTAAAATAATTTAAAGCAAAATTGTTAATCAATTATTATTTTAAATGTCCGTTTGCATTTTTATTTTCCGCTTATGCATTCAATTTCTAAACGGTTATCTGATATTATTAATCAAAACAATGAGTAAAACCTTTATTGAGGCTAACAAGTTATTTCTAAAAATTGTGCGATTTTTTTAAATAATTTAAAAAAAAATTCTTAGTTAATTATTAATTTAAATATCGTTTACATTTTTATTTTCCGTTTGTCCATAAAATATCCAAACGGTTGTAAGATATTATTAGTCAAAACAATGAGATAAAACCTTAATTGAAGCTAACAAGTTATTTCTAATAAATTGTGTGATTTTTTTAAATAATTCAAAGAAAAATTGTTAATTAATTATTAATTTAAACATCGTTTGCATTTTTATTTTCCGTTTGTACATTCAATTTATGAACGGTTATCTGATATTATTAGTCAAAACAATGAGATAAAACGTTTATTGAGGCTAATAAGTAATTTCTTATAAATTGAGCGATTTTTTTAAATAATTTAAAGAAAAATTGTTAATCAATTATTATTTTAAATATCCGTTTGCATTTATATTTTCCGTTTATACATTCAATTTCTAAACGACTATCTGATATTATTAATCAAAACAATGAGATAAAACCTTTATTGAGGCTAACAAGTTATTTCTAATAAATTTTGCAATTTTTTAAAATAATTTAAAGCAAAATTGTTAATTATTTATTAATTTATATATCCGTTTGCATTTTTATTTTCCGTTTGTACATTTAATTTCTAAACGGTTATTAGATATTATTAGTCAAAACAATGAGGTAAAACCTTTATTGAAGCTAACAAGTTATTTCTAATAAATTGTGCGATTTGTTAATATAATTTAAACAAAAATTGATAATTAATTATTAATTTAAATATCGTTTGCATTTTTATTTTCCGTTTGTACATTAAATATCTAAACGGTTATATGATATTATTAGTGAAAACAATGAGATAAAACCTTCATTCACCTTCACCACCAAAATATTCTAAAGAAAAATTATTAATTAATTATCTATTAAATTGTTAATTTATTATTATTTTAAATATTCGTCTGATTTTTTTTTCCGTTTGTACATTCAATTTCTAAACGGTTATCTGATATTATTAGTCAAAACAATGTGATAAAACCTTTATTGAAGTTATTTCTAATGAAGTTTTTAAAACAATTTCAAGAAAAATTGTTGGACAGACAATTTTAATGTTATGTTATATTTATATTTGTACGGCAACAAAAATATGTCAATAAGCAAAAAAATATAAACACAACAGCAAGATTCAGTCTACTTTATTCGAGTGTATTTCGATAGTGAATATACGCAAAACTATCAAAGCCACGTACTTTCCACAGCGAAAATCGTTTCTTTACTTAAAATAAATCAACTTGAATTATTTCAACTTTACGCGAATCTTATTTGCAAAAATGTTATGTGGGAAATATCTACAAAGATGATTAAATCTCAAAAGTGATTATTGTTTCAAAAGTGATCTACAAAAGTGATTATTGTCTCAAAATTTTAAAAGCGCGAACACTTTTTTTTTTATTGGGCAAAATGCCAGACGCGAAGAGTTTCACACCGAGAGGGTTGTTTCGTTTTATTTGTAAAAAGTACTCACGTTAACACATTAGGTTTCATCCAGTAGGTCAGGGGCGAGTGGTGCCGCTTCGAGCATCACCCAACATCATCCTAGAATTACTTCGTCGTCTGTTGCACGAAGGCGACGACGGCGTCGCACTACACATCTAGTTCCACAATCACGCAAAAATTATTTATTTAAAAAAACACTTTAAAACGGATTTCCAATTTTCGAACAGACACTCAAAAACTATTGATCTTTCATTGCGAAAACTATCTGCGAGATATTTAAAACACACATCAAACGGCGCAAACCGCGTTTTTTTTTAGTGAACGGCGGGCGACACTACTCAACAATGATCGCACCTCTCGAGGCGGGCGCTGATAACATTATGCGCTAGCTATACCAAGCGGCTACCTTTCGGCTCCTCTCGTGCCACTCAGGTACCCTATAAACGCGGTTGCGCTCTTGCAAAAAGGCCCTTTTTAACACTTATCCGCTCACTACAAACATACTACCCTGCATTAATTTAAACAATTATTATTATTAACATCTCTATTACAACAAACCACTATTTACAACCAACAACATCAAAACACCACTCTTATAAACATTCAAAGAAATTTCCACCAAATTGCAACCATCAAAAACCAAAATTATTTTAAAAACTTAAAACAAACGGAACACAGCCCGAATATATAAATATATTCAGCCTTTCCGGAGCTCTATAACAATTATTAAGTCTTTTTTGGACTACCAAAACAAATCTCACATGAAATTTGTAAGTTATTTCACAGCTTTCAGTCCATCTTCGTGGTTCCATCACATTTGAAGAAAAGTTTTAGAATTGGTACAACCATACTACATTATAGATAATCATATAAACTTAATAAAGTCGGAACACAGCCTGAATATATAAATATATTCGGCCTTTCCGGAGCTCTATAACAATTATTGAGTCCTTTTAGGATTACCAAAACAAATCTCAGTGAAATTTGTACATTTTGTATTTGTACGTTTTCTACAAATTTCACTGAGATTTGCTTTGGTAATCCTAAAAGGACTCAATAATTGTTATAGACCTGCGGAAAGGCTGAATATATTTATATATTCAGGCTGTGTTCCGTTTGTTTTAAGTTTATTTGATTATCTATAACATGGGATGTTTTCACAAATCTCTAAAATTATTTTCAATTTAATAATAAATTCTTGACAAATCAACAAACAACAGTTCTAGCAATGGAATCTTAATTACTTGGGATCTTACATTATTAAGTACAGACAGAAAAGATTATTAAATCTTTTTTATCTTTATTATCTTTAATTAAAGATTAAATCTCATCAATTTGTAATCCACTTAAAAATGATCTTGAACTGTCGAAACTCGTGTTAAGTTTGTACATTTATATAACTGAACAAATTATATATCAATGTTTGAAAAAAATCACTATTTCTGCACTAATTTTGCGAAAATATTATATAATTTGTTCAGTTATATAAATCTACAAACTTAACACGAGTTTCGACAGTTCAAGTACATTTTTAAGTGGATTACAAATTGATGAGATTGAAATTATGTTAAGAGTTTTTTTTTGTCTAAGTCTAGTCTTTTTATTTTCTGTTTATGCATTCAATTTCTAAACGGTTATCTGATATTATTAATCAAAACAATGAGTAAAACCTTTATTGAGGCTAACAAGTTATTTCTAAAAATTGTGCGATTTTTTTTAATAATTTAAAAAAAAAATTCTTAGTTAATTATTAATTTAAATGTCGTTTGCCTTTTTATTTTCCGTTTGTACATTCAATTTCAGAACGGTTATCTGATATTATTAGTCAAAACAATGAGATAAAACGTTTATTGAGGCTAACAAGTTATTTCTAATAAATTGTGCGATTTTTTGAAATAATTTAAATAAAAATTGTTAATTAATTATTAATTTAAATATAGTTTGCATGTTTATTTTCCGTTTGTACATAAAATATCTAAACGGTTGTAGGATATTATTAGTCAAAACAATGATATAAAACCTTCATTGAGGCTAACAAGTTATTTCTAATAAATTGTGCGATTTTTTAAAATAATTTAAAGCAAAATTGTTAATCAATTATTATTTTAAATGTCCGTTTGCATTTTTATTTTCTGTTTATGCATTCAATTTCTAAACGGTTATCTGATATTATTAATCAAAACAATGAGTAAAACCTTTATTGAGGCTAACAAGTTATTTCTAAAAATTGTGCGATTTTTTTAAAAAAAAATTTAAAAAAATTCTTAGATAATTATTAATTTAAATATCGTTTGCATTTTTATTTTCCGTTTGTACATTCAATTTATGAACGGTTATCGGATAGTATTAGTCAAAACAATGAGATAAAACATTTATTGAGGCTAATAAGTAATTTCTTATAAATTGAGCAATTTTTTTAAATAATTTAAAGAAAAATTGTTAATCATTTATTATTTTAAATATCCGTTTGCATTTATATTTTCCGTTTATACATTCAATTTCTAAACGACTATCTGATATTGATATTATTAATCAAAACAATGAGATAAAACCTTTATTGAGGCTAACAAGTTATTTCTAATAAATTTTGCAATTTTTTAAAATAATTTAAAGCAAAAGTTGTTCAGTTATATAAATCTACAAACTTAACACGAGTTTCGACAGTTCAAGTACATTTTTAAGTGGATTACAAATTGATGAGATTGAAATTATGTTAAGAGTTTTTTTTTGTCTAAGTCTAGTCTTCTGTGTCTGTACTTAATAATGTTAGATCCCATTGCTAAACAGCGAACTAAACAAAAATTTATGGAAAAACTCGTGAATCGCATGCAATAATATTCAAAACGTTGACGTAGGTAAGCGTTTCAAGCACACGCAGATGGACCATTCATCCAGAGAAATAATTAAGATTTCTCAACGAGTTTTTCCACAAAAGTTCGCTCTCCTGTTTTCGGGGATGACGCAGTAAAAACTCATTCGCCCTTTTAAAAGACAAAACAAATCATCATTTGCACCGCAAAAGACGTGGTAATTTCTTGACCTACCTGCATTTGCAAACAAAAACTTCCCACCCCGAAAGACAAAAACCAGTCCCCGAACATTCGAAGGGATTTTGCCCCCATTACAATAACTCACACCTAACGTATACCGTTATACGCACTCGACCCCCTTAAATTCGCACACAGATTAAACTGCATTATTTTCAAGCACAATCCTTATTTAAATTCATGGAATATTTAATTAATTATCCCACAGCTAAGATCTGCTCCTTCTAACAATCACCGCAAACGTGAAATAATAATAACCTAGGCGATTTTTTTCCTCTGGAATTAATTATATAAATATAGATGCAGAGGGTATTAACCTAAAAGTTAAGATAGCATTGTTAAGAGCAACGAGGTTACTTAAACAAAATTGCTATCTCCGCTGTTTATCAACAATTTGTTTTAATTTACGATTACAAATTTATTCGGAAAATGCAGGTGAAAATAACGTACAAATGTATATCAAAATACAATTATTGTAATTGTTTATAATTATAGACAAGACTAGACAGATAAGTCTAGACAGACAAGACTAGACAGACAAGACTAGACAGACAAGACTAGACAGACAAGACTAGACAGACAAGAATAGACAGACAAGACTAGACAGACAAGATTAGACAGTCAAGACTAGACAAGACTAGACTAGACAGACAAGACTAGACAGACAAGACTAGACAGACAAGACTAGACAGACAAGACTAGACAGACAAGACTAGACAGACAAGACTAGACAGACAAGACTAGACAGACAAGACTAGACAGACAAGACTAGAACGACAAGACTAGACATACAAGACTAGACAGACAAGACTAGACAGACCAGACTAGACAGACAAGACTAGACAGACAAGACTAGACAGATAAGTCTAGACAGACAAGACTAGACAGACAAGACTAGACAGACAAGACTAGACAGACAAGACTAGACAGACAAGACTAGACAGACAAGACTAGACCGACAAGACTAGACAGACAAGACTAGACAGACAAGACTAGACAGACAAGAATAGACAGACAAGACTAGACAGACAAGATTAGACAGTCAAGACTAGACAAGACTAGACAGACAAGACTAGACACACAAGACTAGACAGACAAGACTAGACAGACAAGACTAGATAGATAAGGCTAGACAGACAAGACTAGACTGACAAGACTAGACAGACAAGACTAGACAGACAAGACTAGACAGACAAGACTAGACAGACAAGACTAGACAGACAAGACTAGACAGACAAGACTAGACAGACAAGACTAGACAGACAAGACTAGACAGACAAGACTAGACAGACAGGACTAGACAGACAAGACTAGACAGACAGGACTAGACAGACAAGACTAAGCAGACAAGACTAGACAGACAAGACTAGACAGACAAGTCTAGACAGACAAGACTAGACAGACAAGACTAGACAGACAAGACTAGACAGACAAGACTAGACAGACAAGACTAGACAGACAAGACTAGACAGACAAGACTAGACAGACAAGACTAGACAGACAAGACTAGACAGACAAGACTAGACAGACAAGACTAGACAGACAAGACTAGACAGACAAGACTAGACAGACAAGACTAGACAGACAAGACTAGACAGACAAGACTAGACAGACAAGACTAGACAGACAAGACTAGACAGACAAGACTAGACAGACAAGACTAGACAGACAAGACTAGACAGACAAGACTAGACAGACAAGACTAGACAGACAAGACTAGACAGACAAGACTAGACAGACAAGACTAGACAGACAAGACTAGACAGACAAGACTAGACAGACAAGACTAGACAGACAAGACTAGACAGACAAGACTAGACAGACAAGACTAGACAGACAAGACTAGACAGACAAGACTAGACAGACAAGACTAGACAGACAAGACTAGACAGACAAGACTAGACAGACAAGACTAGACAGACAAGACTAGACAGACAAGACTAGACAGACAAGACTAGACAGACAAGACTAGACAGACAAGACTAGACAGACAAGACTAGACAGACAAGACTAGACAGACAAGACTAGACAGACAAGACTAGACAGACAAGACTAGACAGACAAGACTAGACAGACAAGACTAGACAGACAAGACTAGACAGACAAGACTAGACAGACAAGACTAGACAGACAAGACTAGACAGACAAGACTAGACAGACAAGACTAGACAGACAAGACTAGACAGACAAGACTAGACAGACAAGACTAGACAGACAAGACTAGACAGACAAGACTAGACAGACAAGACTAGACAGACAAGACTAGACAGACAAGACTAGACAGACAAGACTAGACAGACAAGACTAGACAGACAAGACTAGACAGACAAGACTAGACAGACAAGACTAGACAGACAAGACTAGACAGACAAGACTAGACAGACAAGACTAGACAGACAAGACTAGACAGACAAGACTAGACAGACAAGACTAGACAGACAAGACTAGACAGACAAGACTAGACAGACAAGACTAGACAGACAAGACTAGACAGACAAGACTAGACAGACAAGACTAGACAGACAAGACTAGACAGACAAGACTAGACAGACAAGACAGACAAGACTAGACAAGACTAGACAGACAAGACTAGACAGACAAGACTAGACAGACAAGACTAGACAGACAAGACTAGACAGACAAGACTAGACAGACAAGACTAGACAGACAAGACTAGACAGACAAGACTAGACAGACAAGACTAGACAGACAAGACTAGACAGACAAGACTAGACAGACAAGACTAGACAGACAAGACTAGACAGACAAGACTAGACAGACAAGACTAGACAGACAAGACTAGACAGACAAGACTAGACAGACAAGACTAGACAGACAAGACTAGACAGACAAGACTAGACAGACAAGACTAGACAGACAAGACTAGACAGACAAGACTAGACAGACAAGACTAGACAGACAAGACTAGACAGACAAGACTAGACAGACAAGACTAGACAGACAAGACTAGACAGACAAGACTAGACAGACAAGACTAGACAGACAAGACTAGACAGACAAGACTAGACAGACAAGACTAGACAGACAAGACTAGACAGACAAGACTAGACAGACAAGACTAGACAGACAAGACTAGACAGACAAGACTAGACAGACAAGACTAGACAGACAAGACTAGACAGACAAGACTAGACAGACAAGACTAGACAGACAAGACTAGACAGACAAGACTAGACAGACAAGACTAGACAGACAAGACTAGACAGACAAGACTAGACAGACAAGACTAGACAGACAAGACTAGACAGACAAGACTAGACAGACAAGACTAGACAGACAAGACTAGACAGACAAGACTAGACAGACAAGACTAGACAGACAAGACTAGACAGACAAGACTAGACAGACAAGACTAGACAGACAAGACTAGACAGACAAGACTAGACAGACAAGACTAGACAGACAAGACTAGACAGACAAGACTAGACAGACAAGACTAGACAGACAAGACTAGACAGACAAGACTAGACAGACAAGACTAGACAGACAAGACTAGACAGACAAGACTAGACAGACAAGACTAGACAGACAAGACTAGACAGACAAGACTAGACAGACAAGACTAGACAGACAAGACTAGACAGACAAGACTAGACAGACAAGACTAGACAGACAAGACTAGACAGACAAGACTAGACAGACAAGACTAGACAGACAAGACTAGACAGACAAGACTAGACAGACAAGACTAGACAGACAAGACTAGACAGACAAGACTAGACAGACAAGACTAGACAGACAAGACTAGACAGACAAGACTAGACAGACAAGACTAGACAGACAAGACTAGACAGACAAGACTAGACAGACAAGACTAGACAGACAAGACTAGACAGACAAGACTAGACAGACAAGACTAGACAGACAAGACTAGACAGACAAGACTAGACAGACAAGACTAGACAGACAAGACTAGACAGACAAGACTAGACAGACAAGACTAGACAGACAAGACTAGACAGACAAGACTAGACAGACAAGACTAGACAGACAAGACTAGACAGACAAGACTAGACAGACAAGACTAGACAGACAAGACTAGACAGACAAGACTAGACAGACAAGACTAGACAGACAAGACTAGACAGACAAGACTAGACAGACAAGACTAGACAGACAAGACTAGACAGACAAGACTAGACAGACAAGACTAGACAGACAAGACTAGACAGACAAGACTAGACAGACAAGACTAGACAGACAAGACTAGACAGACAAGACTAGACAGACAAGACTAGACAGACAAGACTAGACAGACAAGACTAGACAGACAAGACTAGACAGACAAAACTAGACGGACAAGACTAGACAGACAAGACTAGACAGACAAGACTAGACACACAAGACTAGACAGACAAGACTAGACAGACAAGACTAGACAGACAAGACTAGACAGACAAGACTAGACAGACAAGACTAGACAGACAAGACTAGACAGACAAGACTAGACAGACAAGACTAGACAGACAAGACTAGACAGACAAGACTAGACACACAAGACTAGACAGACAAGACTAGACAGACAAGACTAGACAGACAAGACTAGACACACAAGACTAGACAGACAAGACTAGACAGACAAGACTAGACAGACAAGACTAGACAGACAAAACTAGACGGACAAGACTAGACAGACAAGACTAGACAGACAAGACTAGA
>CALYMW010000544.1:0-35177 GCA_944588485.1 Phosphuga atrata
TGTATAGTCTAGTCTTGTCTGTCTAGTCTTGTCTGTCTAGTCTTGTCTGTCTAGTCTTGTCTGTCTAGTCTTGTCTGTCTAGTCTTGTCTGTCTAGTCTTGTCTGTCTAGTCTTGTCTGTCTAGTCTTGTCTGTCTAGTCTTGTCTGTCTAGTCTTGTCTGTCTAGTCTTGTCTGTCTAGTCTTGTCTGTCTAGTCTTGTCTGTCTAGTCTTGTCTGTCTAGTCTTGTCTGTCTAGTCTTGTCTGTCTAGTCTTGTCTGTCTAGTCTTGTCTGTCTAGTCTTGTCTGTCTAGTCTTGTCTGTCTAGTCTTGTCTGTCTAGTCTTGTCTGTCTAGTCTTGTCTGTCTAGTCTTGTCTGTCTAGTCTTGTCTGTCTAGTCTTGTCTGTCTAGTCTTGTCTGTCTAGTCTTGTCTGTCTAGTCTTGTCTGTCTAGTCTTGTCTGTCTAGTCTTGTCTGTCTAGTCTTGTCTGTCTAGTCTTGTCTGTCTAGTCTTGTCTGTCTAGTCTTGTCTGTCTAGTCTTGTCTGTCTAGTCTTGTCTGTCTAGTCTTGTCTGTCTAGTCTTGTCTGTCTAGTCTTGTCTGTCTAGTCTTGTCTGTCTAGTCTTGTCTGTCTAGTCTTGTCTGTCTAGTCTTGTCTGTCTAGTCTTGTCTGTCTAGTCTTGTCTGTCTAGTCTTGTCTGTCTAGTCTTGTCTGTCTAGTCTTGTCTGTCTAGTCTTGTCTGTCTAGTCTTGTCTGTCTAGTCTTGTCTGTCTAGTCTTGTCTGTCTAGTCTTGTCTGTCTAGTCTTGTCTGTCTAGTCTTGTCTGTCTAGTCTTGTCTGTCTAGTCTTGTCTGTCTAGTCTTGTCTGTCTAGTCTTGTCTGTCTAGTCTTGTCTGTCTAGTCTTGTCTGTCTAGTCTTGTCTGTCTAGTCTTGTCTGTCTAGTCTTGTCTGTCTAGTCTTGTCTGTCTAGTCTTGTCTGTCTAGTCTTGTCTGTCTAGTCTTGTCTGTCTAGTCTTGTCTGTCTAGTCTTGTCTGTCTAGTCTTGTCTGTCTAGTCTTGTCTGTCTAGTCTTGTCTGTCTAGTCTTGTCTGTCTAGTCTTGTCTGTCTAGTCTTGTCTGTCTAGTCTTGTCTGTCTAGTCTTGTCTGTCTAGTCTTGTCTGTCTAGTCTTGTCTGTCTAGTCTTGTCTGTCTAGTCTTGTCTGTCTAGTCTTGTCTGTCTAGTCTTGTCTGTCTAGTCTTGTCTGTCTAGTCTTGTCTGTCTAGTCTTGTCTGTCTAGTCTTGTCTGTCTAGTCTTGTCTGTCTAGTCTTGTCTGTCTAGTCTTGTCTGTCTAGTCTTGTCTGTCTAGTCTTGTCTGTCTAGTCTTGTCTGTCTAGTCTTGTCTGTCTAGTCTTGTCTGTCTAGTCTTGTCTGTCTAGTCTTGTCTGTCTAGTCTTGTCTGTCTAGTCTTGTCTGTCTAGTCTTGTCTGTCTAGTCTTGTCTGTCTAGTCTTGTCTGTCTAGTCTTGTCTGTCTAGTCTTGTCTGTCTAGTCTTGTCTGTCTAGTCTTGTCTGTCTAGTCTTGTCTGTCTAGTCTTGTCTGTCTAGTCTTGTCTGTCTAGTCTTGTCTGTCTAGTCTTGTCTGTCTAGTCTTGTCTGTCTAGTCTTGTCTGTCTAGTCTTGTCTGTCTAGTCTTGTCTGTCTAGTCTTGTCTGTCTAGTCTTGTCTGTCTAGTCTTGTCTGTCTAGTCTTGTCTGTCTAGTCTTGTCTGTCTAGTCTTGTCTGTCTAGTCTTGTCTGTCTAGTCTTGTCTGTCTAGTCTTGTCTGTCTAGTCTTGTCTGTCTAGTCTTGTCTGTCTAGTCTTGTCTGTCTAGTCTTGTCTGTCTAGTCTTGTCTGTCTAGTCTTGTCTGTCTAGTCTTGTCTGTCTAGTCTTGTCTGTCTAGTCTTGTCTGTCTAGTCTTGTCTGTCTAGTCTTGTCTGTCTAGTCTTGTCTGTCTAGTCTTGTCTGTCTAGTCTTGTCTGTCTAGTCTTGTCTGTCTAGTCTTGTCTGTCTAGTCTTGTCTGTCTAGTCTTGTCTGTCTAGTCTTGTCTGTCTAGTCTTGTCTGTCTAGTCTTGTCTGTCTAGTCTTGTCTGTCTAGTCTTGTCTGTCTAGTCTTGTCTGTCTAGTCTTGTCTGTCTAGTCTTGTCTGTCTAGTCTTGTCTGTCTAGTCTTGTCTGTCTAGTCTTGTCTGTCTAGTCTTGTCTGTCTAGTCTTGTCTGTCTAGTCTTGTCTGTCTAGTCTTGTCTGTCTAGTCTTGTCTGTCTAGTCTTGTCTGTCTAGTCTTGTCTGTCTAGTCTTGTCTGTCTAGTCTTGTCTGTCTAGTCTTGTCTGTCTAGTCTTGTCTGTCTAGTCTTGTCTGTCTAGTCTTGTCTGTCTAGTCTTGTCTGTCTAGTCTTGTCTGTCTAGTCTTGTCTGTCTAGTCTTGTCTGTCTAGTCTTGTCTGTCTAGTCTTGTCTGTCTAGTCTTGTCTGTCTAGTCTTGTCTGTCTAGTCTTGTCTGTCTAGTCTTGTCTGTCTAGTCTTGTCTGTCTAGTCTTGTCTGTCTAGTCTTGTCTGTCTAGTCTTGTCTGTCTAGTCTTGTCTGTCTAGTCTTGTCTGTCTAGTCTTGTCTGTCTAGTCTTGTCTGTCTAGTCTTGTCTGTCTAGTCTTGTCTGTCTAGTCTTGTCTGTCTAGTCTTGTCTGTCTAGTCTTGTCTGTCTAGTCTTGTCTGTCTAGTCTTGTCTGTCTAGTCTTGTCTGTCTAGTCTTGTCTGTCTAGTCTTGTCTGTCTAGTCTTGTCTGTCTAGTCTTGTCTGTCTAGTCTTGTCTGTCTAGTCTTGTCTGTCTAGTCTTGTCTGTCTAGTCTTGTCTGTCTAGTCTTGTCTGTCTAGTCTTGTCTGTCTAGTCTTGTCTGTCTAGTCTTGTCTGTCTAGTCTTGTCTGTCTAGTCTTGTCTGTCTAGTCTTGTCTGTCTAGTCTTGTCTGTCTAGTCTTGTCTGTCTAGTCTTGTCTGTCTAGTCTTGTCTGTCTAGTCTTGTCTGTCTAGTCTTGTCTGTCTAGTCTTGTCTGTCTAGTCTTGTCTGTCTAGTCTTGTCTGTCTAGTCTTGTCTGTCTAGTCTTGTCTGTCTAGTCTTGTCTGTCTAGTCTTGTCTGTCTAGTCTTGTCTGTCTAGTCTTGTCTGTCTAGTCTTGTCTGTCTAGTCTTGTCTGTCTAGTCTTGTCTGTCTAGTCTTGTCTGTCTAGTCTTGTCTGTCTAGTCTTGTCTGTCTAGTCTTGTCTGTCTAGTCTTGTCTGTCTAGTCTTGTCTGTCTAGTCTTGTCTGTCTAGTCTTGTCTGTCTAGTCTTGTCTGTCTAGTCTTGTCTGTCTAGTCTTGTCTGTCTAGTCTTGTCTGTCTAGTCTTGTCTGTCTAGTCTTGTCTGTCTAGTCTTGTCTGTCTAGTCTTGTCTGTCTAGTCTTGTCTGTCTAGTCTTGTCTGTCTAGTCTTGTCTGTCTAGTCTTGTCTGTCTAGTCTTGTCTGTCTAGTCTTGTCTGTCTAGTCTTGTCTGTCTAGTCTTGTCTGTCTAGTCTTGTCTGTCTAGTCTTGTCTGTCTAGTCTTGTCTGTCTAGTCTTGTCTGTCTAGTCTTGTCTGTCTAGTCTTGTCTGTCTAGTCTTGTCTGTCTAGTCTTGTCTGTCTAGTCTTGTCTGTCTAGTCTTGTCTGTCTAGTCTTGTCTGTCTAGTCTTGTCTGTCTAGTCTTGTCTGTCTAGTCTTGTCTGTCTAGTCTTGTCTGTCTAGTCTTGTCTGTCTAGTCTTGTCTGTCTAGTCTTGTCTGTCTAGTCTTGTCTGTCTAGTCTTGTCTGTCTAGTCTTGTCTGTCTAGTCTTGTCTGTCTAGTCTTGTCTGTCTAGTCTTGTCTGTCTAGTCTTGTCTGTCTAGTCTTGTCTGTCTAGTCTTGTCTGTCTAGTCTTGTCTGTCTAGTCTTGTCTGTCTAGTCTTGTCTGTCTAGTCTTGTCTGTCTAGTCTTGTCTGTCTAGTCTTGTCTGTCTAGTCTTGTCTGTCTAGTCTTGTCTGTCTAGTCTTGTCTGTCTAGTCTTGTCTGTCTAGTCTTGTCTGTCTAGTCTTGTCTGTCTAGTCTTGTCTGTCTAGTCTTGTCTGTCTAGTCTTGTCTGTCTAGTCTTGTCTGTCTAGTCTTGTCTGTCTAGTCTTGTCTGTCTAGTCTTGTCTGTCTAGTCTTGTCTGTCTAGTCTTGTCTGTCTAGTCTTGTCTGTCTAGTCTTGTCTGTCTAGTCTTGTCTGTCTAGTCTTGTCTGTCTAGTCTTGTCTGTCTAGTCTTGTCTGTCTAGTCTTGTCTGTCTAGTCTTGTCTGTCTAGTCTTGTCTGTCTAGTCTTGTCTGTCTAGTCTTGTCTGTCTAGTCTTGTCTGTCTAGTCTTGTCTGTCTAGTCTTGTCTGTCTAGTCTTGTCTGTCTAGTCTTGTCTGTCTAGTCTTGTCTGTCTAGTCTTGTCTGTCTAGTCTTGTCTGTCTAGTCTTGTCTGTCTAGTCTTGTCTGTCTAGTCTTGTCTGTCTAGTCTTGTCTGTCTAGTCTTGTCTGTCTAGTCTTGTCTGTCTAGTCTTGTCTGTCTAGTCTTGTCTGTCTAGTCTTGTCTGTCTAGTCTTGTCTGTCTAGTCTTGTCTGTCTAGTCTTGTCTGTCTAGTCTTGTCTGTCTAGTCTTGTCTGTCTAGTCTTGTCTGTCTAGTCTTGTCTGTCTAGTCTTGTCTGTCTAGTCTTGTCTGTCTAGTCTTGTCTGTCTAGTCTTGTCTGTCTAGTCTTGTCTGTCTAGTCTTGTCTGTCTAGTCTTGTCTGTCTAGTCTTGTCTGTCTAGTCTTGTCTGTCTAGTCTTGTCTGTCTAGTCTTGTCTGTCTAGTCTTGTCTGTCTAGTCTTGTCTGTCTAGTCTTGTCTGTCTAGTCTTGTCTGTCTAGTCTTGTCTGTCTAGTCTTGTCTGTCTAGTCTTGTCTGTCTAGTCTTGTCTGTCTAGTCTTGTCTGTCTAGTCTTGTCTGTCTAGTCTTGTCTGTCTAGTCTTGTCTGTCTAGTCTTGTCTGTCTAGTCTTGTCTGTCTAGTCTTGTCTGTCTAGTCTTGTCTGTCTAGTCTTGTCTGTCTAGTCTTGTCTGTCTAGTCTTGTCTGTCTAGTCTTGTCTGTCTAGTCTTGTCTGTCTAGTCTTGTCTGTCTAGTCTTGTCTGTCTAGTCTTGTCTGTCTAGTCTTGTCTGTCTAGTCTTGTCTGTCTAGTCTTGTCTGTCTAGTCTTGTCTGTCTAGTCTTGTCTGTCTAGTCTTGTCTGTCTAGTCTTGTCTGTCTAGTCTTGTCTGTCTAGTCTTGTCTGTCTAGTCTTGTCTGTCTAGTCTTGTCTGTCTAGTCTTGTCTGTCTAGTCTTGTCTGTCTAGTCTTGTCTGTCTAGTCTTGTCTGTCTAGTCTTGTCTGTCTAGTCTTGTCTGTCTAGTCTTGTCTGTCTAGTCTTGTCTGTCTAGTCTTGTCTGTCTAGTCTTGTCTGTCTAGTCTTGTCTGTCTAGTCTTGTCTGTCTAGTCTTGTCTGTCTAGTCTTGTCTGTCTAGTCTTGTCTGTCTAGTCTTGTCTGTCTAGTCTTGTCTGTCTAGTCTTGTCTGTCTAGTCTTGTCTGTCTAGTCTTGTCTGTCTAGTCTTGTCTGTCTAGTCTTGTCTGTCTAGTCTTGTCTGTCTAGTCTTGTCTGTCTAGTCTTGTCTGTCTAGTCTTGTCTGTCTAGTCTTGTCTGTCTAGTCTTGTCTGTCTAGTCTTGTCTGTCTAGTCTTGTCTGTCTAGTCTTGTCTGTCTAGTCTTGTCTGTCTAGTCTTGTCTGTCTAGTCTTGTCTGTCTAGTCTTGTCTGTCTAGTCTTGTCTGTCTAGTCTTGTCTGTCTAGTCTTGTCTGTCTAGTCTTGTCTGTCTAGTCTTGTCTGTCTAGTCTTGTCTGTCTAGTCTTGTCTGTCTAGTCTTGTCTGTCTAGTCTTGTCTGTCTAGTCTTGTCTGTCTAGTCTTGTCTGTCTAGTCTTGTCTGTCTAGTCTTGTCTGTCTAGTCTTGTCTGTCTAGTCTTGTCTGTCTAGTCTTGTCTGTCTAGTCTTGTCTGTCTAGTCTTGTCTGTCTAGTCTTGTCTGTCTAGTCTTGTCTGTCTAGTCTTGTCTGTCTAGTCTTGTCTGTCTAGTCTTGTCTGTCTAGTCTTGTCTGTCTAGTCTTGTCTGTCTAGTCTTGTCTGTCTAGTCTTGTCTGTCTAGTCTTGTCTGTCTAGTCTTGTCTGTCTAGTCTTGTCTGTCTAGTCTTGTCTGTCTAGTCTTGTCTGTCTAGTCTTGTCTGTCTAGTCTTGTCTGTCTAGTCTTGTCTGTCTAGTCTTGTCTGTCTAGTCTTGTCTGTCTAGTCTTGTCTGTCTAGTCTTGTCTGTCTAGTCTTGTCTGTCTAGTCTTGTCTGTCTAGTCTTGTCTGTCTAGTCTTGTCTGTCTAGTCTTGTCTGTCTAGTCTTGTCTGTCTAGTCTTGTCTGTCTAGTCTTGTCTGTCTAGTCTTGTCTGTCTAGTCTTGTCTGTCTAGTCTTGTCTGTCTAGTCTTGTCTGTCTAGTCTTGTCTGTCTAGTCTTGTCTGTCTAGTCTTGTCTGTCTAGTCTTGTCTGTCTAGTCTTGTCTGTCTAGTCTTGTCTGTCTAGTCTTGTCTGTCTAGTCTTGTCTGTCTAGTCTTGTCTGTCTAGTCTTGTCTGTCTAGTCTTGTCTGTCTAGTCTTGTCTGTCTAGTCTTGTCTGTCTAGTCTTGTCTGTCTAGTCTTGTCTGTCTAGTCTTGTCTGTCTAGTCTTGTCTGTCTAGTCTTGTCTGTCTAGTCTTGTCTGTCTAGTCTTGTCTGTCTAGTCTTGTCTGTCTAGTCTTGTCTGTCTAGTCTTGTCTGTCTAGTCTTGTCTGTCTAGTCTTGTCTGTCTAGTCTTGTCTGTCTAGTCTTGTCTGTCTAGTCTTGTCTGTCTAGTCTTGTCTGTCTAGTCTTGTCTGTCTAGTCTTGTCTGTCTAGTCTTGTCTGTCTAGTCTTGTCTGTCTAGTCTTGTCTGTCTAGTCTTGTCTGTCTAGTCTTGTCTGTCTAGTCTTGTCTGTCTAGTCTTGTCTGTCTAGTCTTGTCTGTCTAGTCTTGTCTGTCTAGTCTTGTCTGTCTAGTCTTGTCTGTCTAGTCTTGTCTGTCTAGTCTTGTCTGTCTAGTCTTGTCTGTCTAGTCTTGTCTGTCTAGTCTTGTCTGTCTAGTCTTGTCTGTCTAGTCTTGTCTGTCTAGTCTTGTCTGTCTAGTCTTGTCTGTCTAGTCTTGTCTGTCTAGTCTTGTCTGTCTAGTCTTGTCTGTCTAGTCTTGTCTGTCTAGTCTTGTCTGTCTAGTCTTGTCTGTCTAGTCTTGTCTGTCTAGTCTTGTCTGTCTAGTCTTGTCTGTCTAGTCTTGTCTGTCTAGTCTTGTCTGTCTAGTCTTGTCTGTCTAGTCTTGTCTGTCTAGTCTTGTCTGTCTAGTCTTGTCTGTCTAGTCTTGTCTGTCTAGTCTTGTCTGTCTAGTCTTGTCTGTCTAGTCTTGTCTGTCTAGTCTTGTCTGTCTAGTCTTGTCTGTCTAGTCTTGTCTGTCTAGTCTTGTCTGTCTAGTCTTGTCTGTCTAGTCTTGTCTGTCTAGTCTTGTCTGTCTAGTCTTGTCTGTCTAGTCTTGTCTGTCTAGTCTTGTCTGTCTAGTCTTGTCTGTCTAGTCTTGTCTGTCTAGTCTTGTCTGTCTAGTCTTGTCTGTCTAGTCTTGTCTGTCTAGTCTTGTCTGTCTAGTCTTGTCTGTCTAGTCTTGTCTGTCTAGTCTTGTCTGTCTAGTCTTGTCTGTCTAGTCTTGTCTGTCTAGTCTTGTCTGTCTAGTCTTGTCTGTCTAGTCTTGTCTGTCTAGTCTTGTCTGTCTAGTCTTGTCTGTCTAGTCTTGTCTGTCTAGTCTTGTCTGTCTAGTCTTGTCTGTCTAGTCTTGTCTGTCTAGTCTTGTCTGTCTAGTCTTGTCTGTCTAGTCTTGTCTGTCTAGTCTTGTCTGTCTAGTCTTGTCTGTCTAGTCTTGTCTGTCTAGTCTTGTCTGTCTAGTCTTGTCTGTCTAGTCTTGTCTGTCTAGTCTTGTCTGTCTAGTCTTGTCTGTCTAGTCTTGTCTGTCTAGTCTTGTCTGTCTAGTCTTGTCTGTCTAGTCTTGTCTGTCTAGTCTTGTCTGTCTAGTCTTGTCTGTCTAGTCTTGTCTGTCTAGTCTTGTCTGTCTAGTCTTGTCTGTCTAGTCTTGTCTGTCTAGTCTTGTCTGTCTAGTCTTGTCTGTCTAGTCTTGTCTGTCTAGTCTTGTCTGTCTAGTCTTGTCTGTCTAGTCTTGTCTGTCTAGTCTTGTCTGTCTAGTCTTGTCTGTCTAGTCTTGTCTGTCTAGTCTTGTCTGTCTAGTCTTGTCTGTCTAGTCTTGTCTGTCTAGTCTTGTCTGTCTAGTCTTGTCTGTCTAGTCTTGTCTGTCTAGTCTTGTCTGTCTAGTCTTGTCTGTCTAGTCTTGTCTGTCTAGTCTTGTCTGTCTAGTCTTGTCTGTCTAGTCTTGTCTGTCTAGTCTTGTCTGTCTAGTCTTGTCTGTCTAGTCTTGTCTGTCTAGTCTTGTCTGTCTAGTCTTGTCTGTCTAGTCTTGTCTGTCTAGTCTTGTCTGTCTAGTCTTGTCTGTCTAGTCTTGTCTGTCTAGTCTTGTCTGTCTAGTCTTGTCTGTCTAGTCTTGTCTGTCTAGTCTTGTCTGTCTAGTCTTGTCTGTCTAGTCTTGTCTGTCTAGTCTTGTCTGTCTAGTCTTGTCTGTCTAGTCTTGTCTGTCTAGTCTTGTCTGTCTAGTCTTGTCTGTCTAGTCTTGTCTGTCTAGTCTTGTCTGTCTAGTCTTGTCTGTCTAGTCTTGTCTGTCTAGCCTTGTCTGTCTAGTCTTGTCTGTCTGGCTAATTATGAAGAAAGCGCTAGAATTTATATTTTCCAGGACTGATATAGAGATAAGGGTATACTGTCCAATCAAACCGCAAATCGCAAAACAGCAGCAGGAGCAAGGGAAGAACAACACAGACTGGACGGAAGTGGTCAAAAAAGGCAAACCAACTACTGAAGTAAAGGGAAAAACAAACCAAGGAGGAAGAAAGAGCAAAAAAACCGAGGCGGTCATGGTTAAAGCCGACGGCAGTACTTATGCAGACCTCCTAAAAATGGTGAGATCAAATGTTGACCTCGACTCACCTGGAACGGTTATTACGGGAGCCAGGAAAGCTAAAACGGGCGAATTACTTCTAGAGGTGGAAAGCGGTAAAGCCCAGGGCCTAAGGGACGAAATAAAAAGCAAATGCTCTGCAGCTCAGGTACGAGTAAAAAGAGACGATGTGCTACTACACATAAAGGATCTAGACGCGATAACTACCCAAGAAGAAATACTACAGGCAATACAAAACTTTGTCGGAGAAGACAACTGTCAAACAAAGGTCCTAAACCTTAGACCGGCATATGGAGACAGCCAAGCTGCAACCATTTCAGCCAACAAAGAAGTAGCAGAAAAGCTACTAAAAATCGGTAGAATAAAAGTGGGCATAATTCAGTGTAGGATAAGAGAAAGAATTAATATAATTAAATGTCACAGGTGTTGGAATTTTGGCCACTTCGCCAACGAATGCGAGGGCCCAGACAGGCAAAACCTTTGTCTTAAATGCGGGCGTGAAGGTCATATTGCCCAGAACTGCAACGCAGCTGAGTTTTGCCCCATATGCAACGTAAAGGGCCACAGAGCAGATTCGGGAATGTGCCCGATTTTCCAGAAGGCGCTATCGGAGGCTAGGCGCAAAAGTAAGGAACATAAATGACTATAAAGTTCATACAAATAAATGCTATGAGATGCCGTGCAGCATACGACCTCTTAATCGCAACGGCATTAGAACTTAAAGCGGACATATTACTGGTAAGTGAACCCAATAAGAAGTTGGTCGAGAACGCAGACTGGTTCACGGACAATAGAAAGGACGCAGCCATCAGAGTTTTAAATCGCAAGATACCGGTGATTAAAACAGGAAGTGGTCCTGGTTTCGTATGGATAGAGCTGCAGAAATATATTATATACTGCTGCTACTTCTCACCAAATGAAAATATAGAGAAGCTGAATGAATCGCTAGAAGCATTAAATCAAGAAATAAGGGGTCAAAGTAAAAAGGCACTAATTGCTGGTGATTTCAACGCCAAGTCTCCCTACTGGGGTTCTCCAAAGGTAGACAAGAGAGGTGATCTAGTTATGGACTGGGCAGCCGAATTAGAACTCGTCGTTCAAAATAAAGGAGCTACGCATACGCTCGTCAGGGGAAACGCTCAATCCATAATAGACCTTACTTTTACGACAGTCGACTTATCTAACATGATCATAGATTGGAGTGTGCTCGAGAGGGAGAGTTTAAGCGACCATCGCTACATCCTATTCAAAATAGAAGAAGCCACAAAGCAGATAAGCCATGTAAGAACTAACGGCTGGAGTCTAAAGGCATTCAATAAAGAAAAAATGATAAGCAGCCTGGCAATGCAAATAGCACGGACGCACAAAAGAAACGCGGATACGCTCGTAGAAGTTATGAAAAAGGCGTGTGACGAAACCTTAAAAAAGAATAGAGGACCATCAAGGAGAAAACTAGTATATTGGTGGAACAACGAAATCGCCAGCATGCGGGCTGAATGTATCACAGCCAGAAGAAAATATCAGCGACACCGTACTAAAAAAGGAGTGGCCGACAAAGTCTTGAAATCACTTCATTCGCTTTACAAAAAAGCTAAAAAGGATCTTCGATACCTAATCAACAAAGCTAAGCGGGATCACTGGAGAAAACTGTGTGAAGATCTCGACGACGATATTTGGGGAGACGCGTTTCAAACGTGCAAAAGAAGGCTCAAAATCCAACATCCAAACGTGCAAATGACGATGGAGGGAATGCTACAGGTAGTCGAAGTGCTTTTCCCACGCCAAAAACCCTTTCTTTGGCAACAACCTAAAGTTGTTGAAATTCCATTGTTCAACCAGGAGGAACTAGCTAATGCGGCAAATCGCATCCGAGATGGAAAATCCCCGGGACTAGACGGTGTGCCACCAGAAGTAGTTAAGACCATCGCCCAGCAAGAACCTATGTTCACTCTGGAAGTAATGAATGCTCTCCTAACTGCTGGAAACTTTCCAGACAAGTGGAAGCGTTCCAGACTGGTCTTTATTAGGAAGGGAGATAAGCCAGTTGGAGAACCTTCATCTTATAGGCCCCTATGCCTTCTAGATGTGTCGGGTAAACTGTTAGAAAGTCTACTACTGAGGAGATTACAGAAGGAGCTTGACGCCGGACTGGGTTTATCCGATAAGCAATTTGGGTTCCGTAAAGGTAGATCTACCATGGGTGCAATAGAGGAAGTAAAAAAAATAGCAGAGAAAGCTAAAGCCGGCACACAAAGGACTAAAAAAATGTGTGCACTAATAACTTTTGATGTGCAAAATGCATTCAACACTGCCAACTGGGAACAACTAATGGGCGAACTTACAAGAAGACGTATAGCACCTTACCTACTACGAATGTTAAGAAGTTACCTTACCAACAGAAAACTAGTACTACAGGCCCTAAATGAGACGGTAGAAGTAGAGGTAAGCTGTGGTGTCCCACAGGGCTCTATATTAGGTCCCACGCTATGGAACGTCTTATACGACGATATTTTAAGAATGAAGCTGCCTGAAGGCGCCACGCTAATTGGTTTCGCGGACGACTTAGCCTTGGTCGTAACCGCAAAAAATGAACAAGGAATAATGCGTACTGCAAACCACGTAATCTGTATGGTAACCCAGTGGATTACAACGAGGAAACTGAAGCTAGCACCCGAAAAAACCGAGGCAGTCCTTTTGACAGGACAAAGGAAACTTATGCCAATCAAATTTAAAGTGGGAACCACGGAAATAATCCCAAAACAACAAATAAAATACCTGGGCATTTTAATAGATAGAGGACTTACGTTCTCTGCACATCTCACAGATGCTGCAGGAAAAGGATTAAAGACACTGGGAGCAATGGAAAAAATAATGCCAAACGTTGGGGGACCCAGAAGCTCCAAGCGTAAACTCTTAGGTATGGTAGCACAATCTGCTATGTTATATGGAGCTCCACTCTGGGCAGAAAAAATGAATACAAGAAGCTGCGCAGAAAAATTGGAATCAGTACAACGTAAAATTGCACTTCGTATATGCAGTGCATACCGTACAGTATCTGGAGAGGCAGCATTAGTAGTCGCCGCTATTGCACCCATCGATTTGCTCGCAAAAGAAAGAAAAGACATAAGCAAGGCAGGCCACAACAATCGCAGGCAGAAAGCTAGAGTGAATCTCCTCAACGAATGGCAGCAAAGATGGTCACATACAGAGAAAGGCCAGTGGACTAGGCTACTCATACCAGACTTAACTGTATGGACCAACAGGAAACACGGAGAAGTTAGTTACCATCTTACGCAATTTCTAACTGGTCACGGTTGTTTCAATGACTTTCTACACCACATTGGTAGATCATCGGATAATTCCTGTGTATACTGTGGTGAAATAGACACAGTAAACCACACAATATTTGAATGCTACAGATGGGAAAGTGATAGGGATGAAGCTGTAAAGAATATGGGTACACCTTTTGACGCACGAACAGTCATGGCCTATATGTTAGAAAATAAAGAAAATTGGGACAAGATCCACAGACTTATCCGAACAATAATATCGACAAAAGAAACAGACGAGAGAAAGAGACGAGTGACCAAGTATAGTCAAAACTAACTACAGCGACTAAATGACAACAACCAGCACTCTGAAGCCATGCGATAAGCGTTTCCGGAGAGCCTGGTTGGTTTCCTGGGGACCACTTGTCTGTATAAAGTACAGCTACGCCCCGAAAAAAAAAAAAAAAAAAACAAGTCTTGTCTGTCTAGTCTTGTCTGTCTAGTCTTGTCTGTCTAGTCTTGTCTGTCTAGTCTTGTCTGTCTAGTCTTGTCTGTCTAGTCTTGTCTGTCTAGTCTTGTCTGTCTAGTCTTGTCTGTCTAGTCTTGTCTGTCTAGTCTTGTCTGTCTAGTCTTGTCTGTCTAGTCTTGTCTGTCTAGTCTTGTCTGTCTAGTTTTGTCTGTCTAGTCTTGTCTGTCTAGTCTTGTCTGTCTAGTCTTGTCTGTCTAGTCTTGTCTGTCTAGTCTTGTCTGTCTAGTCTTGTCTGTCTAGTCTTGTCTGTCTAGTCTTGTCTGTCTAGTCTTGTCTGTCTAGTCTTGTCTGTCTAGTCTTGTCTGTCTAGTCTTGTCTGTCTAGTCTTGTCTGTCTAGTCTTGTCTGTCTAGTCTTGTCTGTCTAGTCTTGTCTGTCTAGTCTTGTCTGTCTAGTCTTGTCTGTCTAGTCTTGTCTGTCTAGTCTTGTCTGTCTAGTCTTGTCTGTCTAGTCTTGTCTGTCTAGTCTTGTCTGTCTAGTCTTGTCTGTCTAGTCTTGTCTGTCTAGTCTTGTCTGTCTAGTCTTGTCTGTCTAGTCTTGTCTGTCTAGTCTTGTCTGTCTAGTCTTGTCTGTCTAGTCTTGTCTGTCTAGTCTTGTCTGTCTAGTCTTGTCTGTCTAGTCTTGTCTGTCTAGTCTTGTCTGTCTAGTCTTGTCTGTCTAGTCTTGTCTGTCTAGTCTTGTCTGTCTAGTCTTGTCTGTCTAGTCTTTTCTGTCTAGTCTTGTCTGTCTAGTCTTGTCTGTCTAGTCTTGTCTGTCTAGTCTTGTCTGTCTAGTCTTGTCTGTCTAATCTTGTCTGTCTAGTCTTGTCTGTCTAGTCTTGCCTGTCTAGTCTTGTCTGTCTAGTCTTGTCTGTCTAGTCTTGTCTGTCTAGTCTTGTCTGTGTAGTCTGTGTTAGGTCTGTATCAAGTATTCGTGGGTGCTGGACGTGTGTGAGAGTGCTCGGTAAAATAATTGCTATTGCGGGTGTTTTAAGCGTGAGGGACGTGAAAGGCTGCGGGTGGTTTGTCTATTTTGTTCAGGCAGTTATTGTCGTCGGGAAAACCTTCGTTGCAAGTAAGTCGTTATCGCAGCAAGCGTGTTAAAAACTTTACGCACGTGGTGATAAGTTGTGTTTGCGTGGTTGCGGCGCGACAGGGTAAGCGCCCAGGCAACGTTTCAAAGCGCATCTGGTGAGGGATAGCGGAATTTGTAGCTAAGACCGGCTTCAACAGCGTAAGGTGTCTTCGCGGGAATGGACGAATGCGAGAGCAGACCGAGAGCGGGCAGTGAGTCGATGAACCCGTTTGAAAGATGTGCTAAACTAAACCGATCACCGATCCAGACGGCTAAGAGGTCGAAAAAAGAGGAGATGTCAGATAAAGGAAGAGGGGAGTGCAGTGCAGGTCAGAGTGAACATTTTGAGAGAATATTGCAGGAGTTAATAGAAATTAAAAAGGAGTTCACGACGGTAGACAGGAAGTTGGAGGAAATGAGACGGGAAAACAAAAGATTGGAGGAAAAATTGGAAAGGGTGGTGAAGAGACAAAAGGAGGAGGAAGAAGTAGAAAAGGACTGGAGAAAAGAATTGTTAGCAGAGTTGAGGTCAATAAGAGATGAGAATATGGAAATAAAGAATAAGTTATCGAAACTGGAGGAGGAAGCGGAGGCAGTCAAGGAGGAGAAGCGAAGAACCGAGAGTAAGTGGGAGGAGGAACGTCAGGCAATGAGAGAGGAGCTGGCTAAACTAAAAGACACGGAAGAGAGGAGACTAAGGAGGGAATTAAGAAATAACATTGTTATTTATGGAATTGAAGGAGAAGATTGGCGGGAAAAGGCAAAGAACATATTTCGGGAAAAGCTAGGTTTAAACGAAGGTTTCGGGAGTGCATACAGGCTTGGCTCGAATAGGGATAATAGAGAAAGTAAAGGCCCGATTATGTTAAAATTAGAAAGTTGGGAGGTAAAAAAGGACATAATGAGAAACAAACGCAAGCTTAGAGGTACAAACGTATTCATTCAAGATGATTTCACCCCTAAGGAACAAGGAATCCAGAAAGAACTGTTAAGGAAGGCAAAGGTACTCAAGGAAAGGGGCCACCAGATTAAAGTAGGATACCAAAGAATGGAAATAGATGGGAATTGGGTACCATGGGACAAGGTAGCAAAAAACGAATAAACGACCAAAGAAAGAGGGGACAGTTACACAACGACGGAACGGAAAAGGAAAATGTAAAGCTAATGTTTTGGAATGTAGCAGGGCTCAGGAAGAAATTGGATAAGGTGGACGGGTCTTTTATAGAATTCTTGAGGAAATTCGAAATAGTTGGCTTAGTGGAGACCTGGGTTCAAGAGAGGGAATGGGAAGCCTGTAAAGAGAGACTCCCCAAGGAGTACAATTGGAGGATACAACCGGCACGGAGAGAGAGTAACTACGGAAGGGCAAAGGGGGGAATATTAACAGGGGTCAGAACAGGCATCAAGGAATCGGAGAGAATTCTAGAAGAGGTGGAGGGTCTAGTGTTTAGGGAGGTAGAACTGGAGGGGGAGTGGTGGCAGATAGCAACCGTTTATAATAATAAGGGACTGGAAAAAATTAAAGAGGGTATAAAGAGGAATTTAGAAGATATGGTAACGACAAACTTGCTACTAGGAGGTGATTGGAATGTTAGGATAGGAGAAGAGCAGGTCAATACGGTGGATAAGACGGGTGATGTGATAAGAAGGAATTCTAAAGACAAAATTAAAAATGCAGAGGGAAATGTTTGGTTGGCGTGGGTGTTAGAGAACCAATGGGATATTTTGAATGGGTGTATTGAGGGCGACTGGGAGGGAGAATTTACGTTTGTGGGTGCAATGGGTACCTCAGTTATTGACCTAATAATTACAAATGATGCGGCGAGACGGCAAATAAAACTGATGGAAATCGGAATAAGAAGTGAGTCGGATCATATGCCGGTAGTGGTGTCGTTGAAGCAGCAAAGGGAGAAAGATGTTAAGGCGGAGAAATGGGTGGCCAGATGGGATAAGGAGGCGACAGAAGAATACAGAAGGAAATTAGAAGAGGTAGAGTGGAACGCCATAGAGGATATAGACATGATGGCAAAGAAAATGGAATCTGCACTTGTGAAAAAGAAAATCAAAGAAGCGTTTCCAGGCCGAGCATGGTACGACGGGGAAGTGCGGAACGCAAAGCAAAGGTTTCGAGAAGCTATGAGAGAATGGAGAAAGGGAGAAGGGCTCAAAATGCACGTGCTGGAAGCGAAAACAGAATTGCAAAAAATGGAGAAGAAGAAAAAGGAGCTTTGGGAGGAGAAGGAAAAGCAGCGGGTACGAGAAATCAAGACGGAAGCTGAGCTGTGGAAATACGTGAGAGAGAATAGGAAAAGGAAGGAAAGATTACCCAAGAGCATTGCGATAGAAGAATGGCAAAACCACTTCATGAGGATGCTAGGAGGGGTGGAGAAGCGGTCAGAAAGAGATGATAGTGCAGAAGATCGACAGAGAAAGCAGGAAGAGCTCGACGAGGATATCACCGTGACAGAGGTGGAGGATGTTATTGATTCCCTAAAGCCAAGAAAAGCGGGAGGTTTGGATGGGCTCGGAAATGAAGCGTGGAAAGAAGCACCTGGAATCTGTAAGGAGAAGTTTACGGAGGAATTGAGAAGGATAGGGAGAGGAGAGAAAAGGATACCAGTCAGCTGGAAAGTGGGGATAATTCAACCAGTTTATAAGAGTGGAACGAGGGACGCGCTAGAAAATTATAGAGGTATAACTTTGATGAACTCCTCATACAAAATATTTGCTAAAATCCTGGATTGTCGCTTGAGGAAGGAAATCAATGAAAGGAAGCTTTTGCCGGAAATACAAGCGGGGTTCAGAGAAGGAAGGAGCACGGTGGAACACCTGGTGACCTTGAGAGTCATCATAGACCAAGGAATAACTAAGGGATGCCTGTTTGCTCTTTTCATTGATTTGAAATCCGCATATGACTCGGTGAACAGAAGGAGACTTGACGAGTGTTTGGGCAAGCTAGGTATCTCAGAGAGTGTAAGAAGGAACATCAGGAATTTGTACGAGGAAACGGTCGGTAAGGTAGTAGCGAATGAATGGGAATCGGACTATTTTGAGGTGAGGAAGGGCCTGAGACAAGGCTGCCCTTTGAGTCCCACGCTTTTCAATCTGTATGTGGCGGATATGGAAAAGGTTCTACAGGCCGGGCAAGCTGGAGGAGTGGTGATTGGGAAAAAGAAGGTGTGGAGCTTGGCATATGCGGATGACATGGTGGTATTTGCAAAGTCGGCTAGTGAGATGAAGGACGTGATTGAAAGGCTCGGCAGGTATTTCGAAAAGAGGGATTTAAGGGTGAATGCTGGTAAAACAAAATGGATTCGGTTTAAAAGGGGTGGGCGATATAAGAAAGAAAGGTTTGAATGGCAGGATACTGAAATAGAGGAAGTTAGTAAATTTAAGTATTTGGGGTATGTCTTTGGGACTGGATACAGTAATAAAGAACACATAGAGTACGTTACAAAGAAGGCATGGGTGGCGGCGGGTCGTATCTGGGAGGTTTGGAAAAGGAACTTTGATGGAAACTTTACAGCAGCAGAGACCATATGGAAGGCATGTGTGCGAAGCGTGTTACTGTATGGATGCGAGGTCTGGGGAACAAAAGAGGAAGACAAGATCGAAAGGGTGCTGCTAAAGTTTTATAAGAAAGTGTCGAAACTTGATAGGTCGACGCCTGGTCACATTGTGCTTCAGGAAGTGAGTGCTTGTAAGGTGGCGGTAATAGCTGCGGAAAGAGTGATAAAGTTCGAGTATAGGGTGGATGGGTTAGGAGATGAAAGGATTATAAAGGAAATCTTTCGAGTAGTGAATAAAGAGGGTTTAAGTGGTAGAAGTGAGAGCGGTTGGGGGTTTAATAAAAGGAAACTGTATGAGAGAGGCGGTTTATCATCCGAGGGGTTGGAAACGGAAAAAAGTGCGGGTGCTCAGTGGAAACGGATGCTAAAAGAGAGGTTATTAGAAGTGGACTTCCAAGAGCGCCAATCGAAAATAGAGGCTAGTAAATATCACCAAGGCTACAGACAGATACAAGTGCACGGCCGTGTTCCTGGTTATTTGAAGACAAGTAAAGGGTCGGACGACCAGTCAGTGTTGGCGAGATTTAGGTGTGGTAATGAAGAGCGTGGAAGGAGACATTGGATGAAGGAGGAAAGTAGAAGGTGTTTGGTGTGTGGGTTGAAGGAAGATATGTGGAGTCATTGGTTGGAAGAATGCACGATGGCGGAGTGGAATGACCAGGAGAGAAGGCGAGGAAAGGATTGGAGGGAGTGTATGGACGAGAGCGGGAAGGGACTGTCGTTTTTACACAGAGTGAAAGCATGGAAAGAGCGGATGCGACGGCGTAGTTTTTTGAGTGTTGCGGTTTAGTTTTTCTTTTTTTTTGTGAGCTTATGTCCGATGTACAGGTGTTGAAGTATAGGTTTATAGGGTGGTAAAATTTCTTTTTTCTATTTAATGGGGTTTTAGTTTCACAACTTTTTTATTATTTTTTATTGTTTTATTTTGTATGTATAGTTTGTATGGAAATTATTTTTAATTATGCCAATAAAGGTTATTATTATTATATTATTGTCTGTGTAGTCTTGTCTGTCTAGTCTTGTCTGTCTAGTCTTGTCTGTCTAGTCTTGTCTGTCTAGTCTTGTCTGTCTAGTCTTGTCTGTCTAGTCTTGTCTGTCTAGTCTTGTCTGTCTAGTCTTGTCTGTCTAGTCTTGTCTGTCTAGTCTTGTCTGTCTAGTCTTGTCTGTCTAGTCTTGTCTGTCTAGTCTTGTCTGTCTAGTCTTGTCTGTCTAGTCTTGTCTGTCTAGTCTTGTCTGTCTAGTCTTGTCTGTCTAGTCTTGTCTGTCTAGTCTTGTCTGTCTAGTCTTGTCTGTCTAGTCTTGTCTGTCTAGTCTTGTCTGTCTAGTCTTGTCTGTCTAGTCTTGTCTGTCTAGTCTTGTCTGTCTAGTCTAGTCTGTCTAGTCTTGTCTGTCTAGTCTTGTCTGTCTAGTCTTGTCTGTCTAGTCTTGTCTGTCTAGTCTTGTCTGTCTAGTCTTGTCTGTCTAGTCTTGTCTGTCTAGTCTTGTCTGTCTAGCCTTGTCTGTCTAGTCTTGTCTGTCTAGTCTTGTCTGTCTAGTCTTGTCTGTCTAGTCTTGTCTGTCTAGTCTTGTCTGTCTAGTCATGTCTGTCTAGTCTTGTCTGTCTAGTCTTGTCTGTCTAGTCTTGTCTGTCTAGTCTTGTCTGTCTAGTCATGTCTGTCTAGTCTTGTCTGTCTAGTCTTGTCTGTCTAGTCTTGTCTGTCTAGTCTTGTCTGTCTAGTCTTGTCTGTCTAGTCTTGTCTGTCTAGTCTTGTCTGTCTAGTCTTGTCTGTCTAGTCTTGTCTGTCTAGTCTTGTCTGTCTAGTCTTGTCTGTCTAGTCTTGTCTGTCTAGTCTTGTCTGTCTAGTCTTGTCTGTCTAGTCTTGTCTGTCTAGTCTTGTCTGTCTAGTCTTGTCTGTCTAGTCTTGTCTGTCTAGTCTTGTCTGTCTAGTCTTGTCTGTCTAGTCTTGTCTGTCTAGTCTTGTCTGTCTAGTCTTGTCTGTCTAGTCTTGTCTGTCTAGTCTTGTCTGTCTAGTCTTGTCTGTCTAGTCTTGTCTGTCTAGTCTTGTCTGTCTAGTCTTGTCTGTCTAGTCTTGTCTGTCTAGTCTTGTCTGTCTAGTCTTGTCTGTCTAGTCTTGTCTGTCTAGTCTTGTCTGTCTAGTCTTGTCTGTCTAGTCTTGTCTGTCTAGTCTTGTCTGTCTAGTCTTGTCTGTCTAGTCTTGTCTGTCTAGTCTTGTCTGTCTAGTCTTGTCTGTCTAGTCTTGTCTGTCTAGTCTTGTCTGTCTAGTCTTGTCTGTCTAGTCTTGTCTGTCTAGTCTTGTCTGTCTAGTCTTGTCTGTCTAGTCTTGTCTGTCTAGTCTTGTCTGTCTAGTCTTGTCTGTCTAGTCTTGTCTGTCTAGTCTTGTCTGTCTAGTCTTGTCTGTCTAGTCTTGTCTGTCTAGTCTTGTCTGTCTAGTCTTGTCTGTCTAGTCTTGTCTCTCTAGTCTTGTCTGTCTAGACTTGTCTGTCTAGTCTTGTCTGTCTAGTCTTGTCTGTCTAGTCTTCTATGCCTAGTCTTGTCTGTCTAGTCTTGTCTGTGCAGTCTTGTCTGTCTAGTCTTGTCTGTCTAGTCTTGTCTGTCTAGTCTTGTCTGTCTAGTCTTGTCTGTCTAGTCTTGTCTGTCTAGTCTTGTCTGTCTAGTCTTGTCTGTCTAGTCTTGTCTGTCTAGTCTTGTCTGTCTAGTCTTGTCTGTCTAGTCTTGTCTGTCTAGTCTTGTCTGTCTAGTCTTGTCTGTCTAGTCTTGTCTGTCTAGTCTTGTCTGTCTAGTCTTGTCTGTCTAGTCTTGTCTGTCTAGTCTTGTCTGTCTAGTCTTGTCTGTCTAGTCTTGTCTGTCTAGTCTTGTCTGTCTAGTCTTGTCTGTCTAGTCTTGTCTGTCTAGTCTTGTCTGTCTAGTCTTGTCTGTCTAGTCTTGTCTGTCTAGTCTTGTCTGGTCTAGTCTTGTCTGTCTAGTCTTGTCTGTCTAGTCTTGTCTGTCTAGTCTTGTCTGTCTAGTCTTGTCTGTCTAGTCTTGTCTGTCTAGTCTTGTCTGTCTAGTCTTGTCTGTCTAGTCTTGGTGGTCTAGTCTTGGTCTGTCTAGTCCTTGTCTGTCTAGTCTTGTCTGTCTAGTCTTGTCTGTCTTGTCTCTAGTCTGTCTGTCTAGTCTTGTCTGTCTAGTCTTGTCTGTCTAGTCTTGTCTGTCTAGTCTTGTCTGTCTAGTCTTGTCTGTCTAGTCTTGTCTGTCTAGTCTTGTCTGTCTAGTCTTGTCTGTCTAGTCTTGTCTGTCTAGTCTTGTCTGTCTAGTCTTGTCTGTCTAGTCTTGTCTGTCTAGTCTTGTCTGTCTAGTCTTGTCTGTCTAGTCTTGTCTGTCTAGTCTTGTCTGTCTAGTCTTGTCTGTCTAGTCTTGTCTGTCTAGTCTTGTCTGGTCTAGTCTTGTCTGTCTAGTCTTGTCTGTCTAGTCTTGTCTGTCTAGTCTTGTCTGTCTAGTCTTGTCTGTCTAGTCTTGTCTGTCTAGTCTTGTCTGTCTAGTCTTGTCTGTCTAGTCTTGTCTGTCTAGTCTTGTCTGTCTAGTCTTGTCTGTCTAGTCTTGTCTGTCTAGTCTTGTCTGTCTAGTCTTGTCTGTCTAGTCTTGTCTGTCTAGTCTTGTCTGTCTAGTCTTGTCTGTCTAGTCTTGTCTGTCTAGTCTTGTCTGTCTAGTCTTGTCTGTCTAGTCTTGTCTGTCTAGTCTTGTCTGTCTAGTCTTGTCTGTCTAGTCTTGTCTGTCTAGTCTTGTCTGTCTAGTCTTGTCTGTCTAGTCTTGTCTGTCTAGTCTTGTCTGTCTAGTCTTGTCTGTCTAGTCTTGTCTGTCTAGTCTTGTCTGTCTAGTCTTGTCTGTCTAGTCCTTGTCTGTCTAGTCTTGTCTGTCTAGTCTTGTCTGTCTAGTCTTGTCTGTCTAGTCTTGTCTGTCTAGTCTTGTCTGTCTAGTCTTGTCTGTCTAGTCTTGTCTGTCTAGTCTTGTCTGTCTAGTCTTGTCTGTCTAGTCTTGTCTGTAGTCTTGTCTGTCTAGTCTTGTCTGTCTAGTCTTGTCTGTCTAGTCTTGTCTGTCTAGTCTTGTCTGTCTAGTCTTGTCTGTCTAGTCTTGTCTGTCTAGTCTTGTCTGTCTAGTCTTGTCTGTCTAGTCTTGTCTGTCTAGTCTTGTCTGTCTAGTCTTGTCTGTCTAGTCTTGTCTGTCTGTCTAGTCTTGTCTGTCTAGTCTTGTCTGTCTAGTCTTGTCTGTCTAGTCTTGTCTGTCTAGTCTTGTCTGTCTAGTCTTGTCTGTCTAGTCTTGTCTGTCTAGTCTTGTCTGTCTAGTCTTGTCTGTCTAGTCTTGTCTAGTCTTGTCTGTCTAGTCTTGTCTGTCTAGTCTTGTCTGTCTAGTCTTGTCTGTCTAGTCTTGTCTGTCTAGTCTTGTCTGTCTAGTCTTGTCTGTCTAGTCTTGTCTGTCTAGTCTTGTCTGTCTAGTCTTGTCTGTCTAGTCTTGTCTGTCTAGTCTTGTCTGTCTAGTCTTGTCTGTCTAGTCTTGTCTGTCTAGTCTTGTCTGTCTAGTCTTGTCTGTCTAGTCTTGTCTGTCTAGTCTTGTCTGTCTAGTCTTGTCTGTCTAGTCTTGTCTGTCTAGTCTTGTCTGTCTAGTCTTGTCTGTCTAGTCTTGTCTGTCTAGTCTTGTCTGTCTAGTCTTGTCTGTCTAGTGTCTTGTCTGTCTAGTCTTGTCTGTCTAGTCTTGTCTGTCTAGTCTTGTCTGTCTAGTCTTGTCTGTCTAGTCTTGTCTGTCTAGTCTTGTCTGTCTAGTCTTGTCTGTCTAGTCTTGTCTGTCTAGTCTTGTCTGTCTAGTCTTGTCTGTCTAGTCTTGTCTGTCTAGTCTTGTCTGTCTAGTCTTGTCTGTCTAGTCTTGTCTGTCTAGTCTTGTCTGTCTAGTCTTGTCTGTCTAGTCTTGTCTGTCTAGTCTTGTCTGTCTAGTCTTGTCTGTCTAGTCTTGTCTGTCTAGTCTTGTCTGTCTAGTCTTGTCTGTCTAGTCTTGTCTGTCTAGTCTTGTCTGTCTAGTCTTGTCTGTCTAGTCTTGTCTGTCTAGTCTTGTCTGTCTAGTCTTGTCTGTCTAGTCTTGTCTGTCTAGTCTTGTCTGTCTAGTCTTGTCTGTCTAGTCTTGTCTGTCTAGTCTTGTCTGTCTAGTCTTGTCTGTCTAGTCTTGTCTGTCTAGTCTTGTCTAGTCTTGTCTGTCTAGTCTTGTCTGTCTAGTCTTGTCTGTCTAGTCTTGTCTGTCTAGTCTTGTCTGTCTAGTCTTGTCTGTCTAGTCTTGTCTGTCTAGTCTTGTCTGTCTAGTCTTGTCTGTCTAGTCTTGTCTGTCTAGTCTTGTCTGTCTAGTCTTGTCTGTCTAGTCTTGTCTGTCTAGTCTTGTCTGTCTAGTCTTGTCTGTCTAGTCTTGTCTGTCTAGTCTTGTCTGTCTAGTCTTGTCTGTCTAGTCTTGTCTGTCTAGTCTTGTCTGTCTAGTCTTGTCTGTCTAGTCTTGTCTGTCTAGTCTTGTCTGTCTAGTCTTGTCTGTCTAGTCTTGTCTGTCTAGTCTTGTCTGTCTAGTCTTGTCTGTCTAGTCTTGTCTGTCTAGTCTTGTCTGTCTAGTCTTGTCTGTCTAGTCTTGTCTGTCTAGTCTTGTCTGTCTAGTCTTGTCTGTCTAGTCTTGTCTGTCTAGTCTTGTCTGTCTAGTCTTGTCTGTCTAGTCTTGTCTGTCTAGTCTTGTCTGTCTAGTCTTGTCTGTCTAGTCTTGTCTGTCTAGTCTTGTCTGTCTAGTCTTGTCTGTCTAGTCTTGTCTGTCTAGTCTTGTCTGTCTAGTCTTGTCTGTCTAGTCTTGTCTGTCTAGTCTTGTCTGTCTAGTCTTGTCTGTCTAGTCTTGTCTGTCTAGTCTTGTCTGTCTAGTCTTGTCTGTCTAGTCTTGTCTGTCTAGTCTTGTCTGTCTAGTCTTGTCTGTCTAGTCTTGTCTGTCTAGTCTTGTCTGTCTAGTCTTGTCTGTCTAGTCTTGTCTGTCTAGTCTTGTCTGTCTAGTCTTGTCTGTCTAGTCTTGTCTGTCTTCTGTCTCTTGTCTGTCTAGTCTTGTCTGTCTAGTCTTGTCTGTCTAGTCTTGTCTGTCTAGTCTTGTCTGTCTAGTCTTGTCTGTCTAGTCTTGTCTGTCTAGTCTTGTCTGTCTAGTCTTGTCTGTCTAGTCTTGTCTGTCTAGTCTTGTCTGTCTAGTCTTGTCTGTCTAGTCTTGTCTGTCTAGTCTTGTCTGTCTAGTCTTGTCTGTCTAGTCTTGTCTGTCTAGTCTTGTCTGTCTAGTCTTGTCTGTCTAGTCTTGTCTGTCTAGTCTTGTCTGTCTAGTCTTGTCTGTCTAGTCTTGTCTGTCTAGTCTTGTCTGTCTAGTCTTGTCTGTCTAGTCTTGTCTGTCTAGTCTTGTCTGTCTAGTCTTGTCTGTCTAGTCTTGTCTGTCTAGTCTTGTCTGTCTAGTCTTGTCTGTCTAGTCTTGTCTGTCTAGTCTTGTCTGTCTAGTCTTGTCTGTCTAGTCTTGTCTGTCTAGTCTTGTCTGTCTAGTCTTGTCTGTCTAGTCTTGTCTGTCTAGTCTTGTCTGTCTAGTCTTGTCTGTCTAGTCTTGTCTGTCTAGTCTTGTCTGTCTAGTCTTGTCTGTCTAGTCTTGTCTGTCTAGTCTTGTCTGTCTAGTCTTGTCTGTCTAGTCTTGTCTGTCTAGTCTTGTCTGTCTAGTCTTGTCTGTCTAGTCTTGTCTGTCTAGTCTTGTCTGTCTAGTCTTGTCTGTCTAGTCTTGTCTGTCTAGTCTTGTCTGTCTAGTCTTGTCTGTCTAGTCTTGTCTGTCTAGTCTTGTCTGTCTAGTCTTGTCTGTCTAGTCTTGTCTGTCTAGTCTTGTCTGTCTAGTCTTGTCTGTCTAGTCTTGTCTGTCTAGTCTTGTCTGTCTAGTCTTGTCTGTCTAGTCTTGTCTGTCTAGTCTTGTCTGTCTAGTCTTGTCTGTCTAGTCTTGTCTGTCTAGTCTTGTCTGTCTAGTCTTGTCTGTCTAGTCTTGTCTGTCTAGTCTTGTCTGTCTAGTCTTGTCTGTCTAGTCTTGTCTGTCTAGTCTTGTCTGTCTAGTCTTGTCTGTCTAGTCTTGTCTGTCTAGTCTTGTCTGTCTAGTCTTGTCTGTCTAGTCTTGTCTGTCTAGTCTTGTCTGTCTAGTCTTGTCTGTCTAGTCTTGTCTGTCTAGTCTTGTCTGTCTAGTCTTGTCTGTCTAGTCTTGTCTGTCTAGTCTTGTCTGTCTAGTCTTGTCTGTCTAGTCTTGTCTGTCTAGTCTTGTCTGTCTAGTCTTGTCTGTCTAGTCTTGTCTGTCTAGTCTTGTCTGTCTAGTCTTGTCTGTCTAGTCTTGTCTGTCTAGTCTTGTCTGTCTAGTCTTGTCTGTCTAGTCTTGTCTGTCTAGTCTTGTCTGTCTAGTCTTGTCTGTCTAGTCTTGTCTGTCTAGTCTTGTCTGTCTAGTCTTGTCTGTCTAGTCTTGTCTGTCTAGTCTTGTCTGTCTAGTCTTGTCTGTCTAGTCTTGTCTGTCTAGTCTTGTCTGTCTAGTCTTGTCTGTCTAGTCTTGTCTGTCTAGTCTTGTCTGTCTAGTCTTGTCTGTCTAGTCTTGTCTGTCTAGTCTTGTCTGTCTAGTCTTGTCTGTCTAGTCTTGTCTGTCTAGTCTTGTCTGTCTAGTCTTGTCTGTCTAGTCTTGTCTGTCTAGTCTTGTCTGTCTAGTCTTGTCTGTCTAGTCTTGTCTGTCTAGTCTTGTCTGTCTAGTCTTGTCTGTCTAGTCTTGTCTGTCTAGTCTTGTCTGTCTAGTCTTGTCTGTCTAGTCTTGTCTGTCTAGTCTTGTCTGTCTAGTCTTGTCTGTCTAGTCTTGTCTGTCTAGTCTTGTCTGTCTAGTCTTGTCTGTCTAGTCTTGTCTGTCTAGTCTTGTCTGTCTAGTCTTGTCTGTCTAGTCTTGTCTGTCTAGTCTTGTCTGTCTAGTCTTGTCTGTCTAGTCTTGTCTGTCTAGTCTTGTCTGTCTAGTCTTGTCTGTCTAGTCTTGTCTGTCTAGTCTTGTCTGTCTAGTCTTGTCTGTCTAGTCTTGTCTGTCTAGTCTTGTCTGTCTAGTCTTGTCTGTCTAGTCTTGTCTGTCTAGTCTTGTCTGTCTAGTCTTGTCTGTCTAGTCTTGTCTGTCTAGTCTTGTCTGTCTAGTCTTGTCTGTCTAGTCTTGTCTGTCTAGTCTTGTCTGTCTAGTCTTGTCTGTCTAGTCTTGTCTGTCTAGTCTTGTCTGTCTAGTCTTGTCTGTCTAGTCTTGTCTGTCTAGTCTTGTCTGTCTAGTCTTGTCTGTCTAGTCTTGTCTGTCTAGTCCTTGTCTGTCTAGTCTTGTCTGTCTAGTCTTGTCTGTCTAGTCTTGTCTGTCTAGTCTTGTCTGTCTAATCTTGTCTGTCTAGTCTTGTCTGTCTAGTCTTGTCTGTCTAGTCTTGTCTGTCTAGTCTTGTCTGTCTAGTCTTGTCTGTCTTAGTCTTGTCAGTCTAGTCTGGTCGGTCTAGTCTTGTCTGTCTAGTCTTGTCTGTCTAGTCTTGTCTGTCTAGTCTTGTCTGTCTAGTCTTGTCTGTCTAGTCTTGTCTGTCTAGTCTTGTCTGTCTAGTCTTGTCTGTCTAGTCTTGTCTGTCTAGTCTTTGTCTGTCTAGTCTTGTCTGTCTAGTCTTGTCTGTCTAGTCTTGTCTGTCTAGTCTTGTCTGTCTAGTCTTGTCTGTCTAGTCTTGTCTGTCTAGTCTTGTCTGTCTAGTCTTGTCTGTCTAGTCTTGTCTGTCTAGTCTTGTCTGTCTAGTCTTGTCTGTCTAGTCTTGTCTGTCTAGTCTTGTCTGTCTAGTCTTGTCTGTCTAGTCTTGTCTGTCTAGTCTTGTCTGTCTAGTCTTGTCTGTCTAGTCTTGTCTGTCTAGTCTTGTCTGTCTAGTCTTGTCTGTCTAGTCTTGTCTGTCTAGTCTTGTCCTGTCTAGTCTTGTCCTGTCTAGTCTTGTCTGTCTAGTCTTGTCTGTCTAGTCTGTCTAGTCTTGTCTGTCTAGTCTTGTCTGTCTAGTCTTGTCTGTCTTGTCTTTTCTGTCTAGTCTTGTCTCTCTAGTCTTGTCTGTCTAGTCTTGTCTGTCTAGTCTTGTCTGTCTAGTCTTGTCTGTCTAGTCTTGTCTTTCTAGTCTTGTCTGTCTAGTCTTGTCTGTCTAGTCTTGTCTGTCTAGTCTTGTCTGTCTAGTCTTGTCTGTCTAGTCTTGTCTGTCTAGTCTTGTCTGTCTAGTCTTGTCTGTCTAGTCTTGTCTGTCTAGTCTTGTCTGTCTAGTCTTGTCTGTCTAGTCTTGTCTGTCTAGTCTTGTCTGTCTAGTCTTGTCTGTCTAGTCTTGTCTGTCTAGTCTTGTCTGTCTAGTCTTGTCTGTCTAGTCTTGTCTGTCTAGTCTTGTCTGTCTAGTCTTGTCTGTCTAGTCTTGTCTGTCTAGTCTTGTCTGTCTAGTCTTGTCTGTCTAGTCTTGTCTGTCTAGTCTTGTCTGTCTAGTCTTGTCTGTCTAGTCTTGTCTGTCTAGTCTTGTCTGTCTAGTCTTGTCTGTCTAGTCTTGTCTGTCTAGTCTTGTCTGTCTAGTCTTGTCTGTCTAGTCTTGTCTGTCTAGTCTTGTCTGTCTAGTCTTGTCTGTCTAGTCTTGTCTGTCTAGTCTTGTCTGTCTAGTCTTGTCTGTCTAGTCTTGTCTGTCTAGTCTTGTCTGTCTAGTCTTGTCTGTCTAGTCTTGTCTGTCTAGTCTTGTCTGTCTAGTCTTGTCTGTCTAGTCTTGTCTGTCTAGTCTTGTCTGTCTAGTCTTGTCTGTCTAGTCTTGTCTGTCTAGTCTTGTCTGTCTAGTCTTGTCTGTCTAGTCTTGTCTGTCTAGTCTTGTCTGTCTAGTCTTGTCTGTCTAGTCTTGTCTGTCTAGTCTTGTCCTGTCTAGTCTTGTCTGTCTAGTCTTGTCTGTCTAGTCTTGTCTGTCTAGTCTTGTCTGTCTAGTCTTGTCTTCTAGTCTTGTCTGTCTAGTCTTGTCTGTCTAGTCTTGTCTGTCTAGTCTTGTCTGTCTAGTCTTGTCTGTCTAGTCTTGTCTGTCTTGTCTTGTCTGTCCTAGTCTTGTCTGTCTAGTCTGGTCTGTCTAGTCTTGTCTGTCTAGTCTTGCCTGTCTAGTCTTGTCTGTCTAGTCTTGTCTGTCTAGTCTTGTCTGTCTAGTCTGTCTAGTCTTGTCTGTCTAGTCTTGTCTGTCTTGTCTTGTCTGTCTAGTCTTGTCTCTCTAGTCTTGTCTGTCTAGTCTTGTCTGTCTAGTCTTGTCTGTCTAGTCTTGTCTGTCTAGTCTTGTCTTTCTAGTCTTGTCTGTCTAGTCTTGTCTGTCTAGTCTTATCTGTCTAGTCTTGTCTGTCTAGTCTTGTCTGTCTAGTCTTGTCTGTCTAGTCTTGTCTGTCTAGTCTTGTCTGTCTAGTCTTGTCTGTCTAGTCTTGTCTGTCTAGTCTTGTCTGTCTAGTCTTGTCTGTCTAGTCTTGTCTGTCTAGTCTTGTCTGTCTAGTCTTGTCTGTCTAGTCTTGTCTGTCTAGTCTTGTCTGTCTAGTCTTGTCTGTCTAGTCTTGCCTGTCTAGTCTTGTCTGTCTAGTCTTGTCTGTCTAGTATTGTCTCTCTAGTCTTGTCTGTCTAGTCTTGTCTGTCTAGTCTTGTCTGTCTAGTCTTGTCTGTCTAGTCTTGTCTGTCTAGTCTTGTCTGTCTAGTCTTGTCTGTCTAGTCTTGTCTGTCTAGTCTTGTATGTCTAGTCTTGTCTGTCTAGTCTTGTCTGTCTAGTCTTGTCTGTCTAGTCTTGTCTGTCTAGTCTTGTCTGTCTAGTCTTGTCTGTCTAGTCTTGTCTGTCTAGTCTTGTCTGTCTAGTCTTGTCTGTCTAGTCTTGTCTGTCTAGTCTTGTCTGTCTAGTCTTGTCTGTCTACTCTTGTCTGTCTAGTCTTGTCTGTCTAGTCTTGTCTGTCTAGTCTTGTCTGTCTAGTCTTGTCTGTCTAGTCTTGTCTGTCTAGTCTTGTCTGTCTAGTCTTGTCTGTCTAGTCTTGTCTGTCTAGTCTTGTCTGTCTAGTCTTGTCTGTCTAGTCTTGTCTTTCTAGTCTTGTCTGTCTAGTCTTGTCTGTCTAGTCTTGTCTGTCTAGTCTTGTCTGTCTAGTCTTGTCTGTCTAGTCTTGTCTGTCTAGTCTTGTCTGTCTAGTCTTGTCTGTCTAGTCTTGTCTGTCTAGTCTTGCCTGTCTAGTCTTGTCTGTCTAGTCTTGTCTGTCTAGTCTTGTCCTGTCTAGTCTTGTCTGTCTAGTCTTGTCTGTCTAGTCTTGTCTGTCTAGTCTTGTCTGTCTAGTCTTGTCTGTCTAGTCTTGTCTGTCTAGTCTTGTCTAGTCTTGCCTGTCTAGTCTTGTCTGTCTAGTCTTGTCTGTCTAGTCTTGTCTGTCTAGTCTGTCTAGTCTTGTCTGTCCTAGTCTTGTCTGTCTAGTCTTGTCTGTCTTGTCTTGTCTAGTCTAGTCTTGTCTGTCTAGTCTTGTCTGTCTAGTCTTGTCTGTCTAGTCTTGTCTGTCTAGTCTTGTCTGTCTAGTCTTGTCTGTCTAGTCTTGTCTGTCTAGTCTTGTCTGTCTAGTCTTGTCTGTCTAGTCTTGTCTGTCTAGTCTTGTCTGTCTAGTCTTGTCTGTCTAGTCTTGTCTGTCTAGTCTTGTCTGTCTAGTCTTGTCTGTCTAGTCTTGTCTGTCTAGTCTTGTCTGTCTAGTCTTGTCTGTCTAGTCTTGTCTGTCTGTCTAGTCTTGTCTGTCTAGTCTTGTCTGTCTAGTCTTGTCTGTCTAGTCTTGTCTGTCTAGTCTTGTCTGTCTAGTCTTGTCTGTCTGTCTAGTCTTGTCTGTCTAGTCTTGTCTGTCTAGTCTTGTCTCTCTAGTCTTGTCTGTCTAGTCTTGTCTGTCTAGTCTTGTCGTCTAGTCTTGTCTGTCTAGTCTTGTCTGTCTCTAGTCTTGTCTGTCTAGTCTTGTCTGTCTAGTCTTGTCTGTCTAGTCTTGTCTGTCTAGTCTTGTCTGTCTAGTCTTGTCTGTCTAGTCTTGTCTGTCTAGTCTTGTCTGTCTAGTCTTGTCTGTCTAGTCTCTGTCTAGTCTTGTCTGTCTAGTCTTGTCTGTCTAGTCTTGTCTGTCTAGTCTTGTCTGTCTAGTCTTGTCTGTCTAGTCTTGTCTGTCTAGTCTTGTCTGTCTAGTCTTGTCTGTCTAGTCTTGTCTGTCTAGTCTTGTCTGTCTAGTCTTGTCTGTCTAGTCTTGTCTGTCTAGTCTTGTCTGTCTAGTCTTGTCTGTCTAGTCTTGTCTGTCTAGTCTTGTCTGTCTAGTCTTGTCTGTCTAGTCTTGTCTGTCTAGTCTTGTCTGTCTAGTCTTGTCTGTCTAGTCTTGTCTGTCTAGTCTTGTCTGTCTAGTCTTGTCTGTCTAGTCTTGTCTGTCTAGTCTTGTCTGTCTAGTCTTGTCTGTCTAGTCTTGTCTGTCTAGTCTTGTCTGTCTTGTCTTGTCTGTCTAGTCTTGTCTGTCTAGTCTGGTCTGTCTAGTCTTGTCTCTAGTCTTGCCTGTCTAGTCTTGTCTGTCTAGTCTTGTCTGTCTAGTCTTGTCTGTCTAGTCTGTCTAGTCTTGTCTGTCTAGTCTTGTCTGTCTTGTCTTGTCTGTCTAGTCTTGTCTCGTCTAGTCTTGTCTGTCTAGTCTTGTCTGTCTAGTCTTGTCTGTCTAGTCTTGTCTGTCTAGTCTTGTCTGTCTAGTCTTGTCTGTCTAGTCTTGTCTGTCTAGTCTTGTCTGTCTAGTCTTGTCTGTCTAGTCTGTCTTGTCTGTCTAGTCTTGTCTGTCTAGTCTTGTCTGTCTAGTCTTGTCTGTCTAGTCTTGTCTGTCTAGTCTTGTCTGTCTAGTCTTGTCTGTCTAGTCTTGTCTGTCTAGTCTTGTCTGTCTAGTCTTGTCTGTCTAGTCTTGTCTGTCTAGTCTTGTCTGTCTAGTCTTGTCTGTCTAGTCTTGTCTGTCTAGTCTTGTCTGTCTAGTCTTGTCTGTCTAGTCTTGTCTGTCTAGTCTTGTCTGTCTAGTCTTGTCTGTCTAGTCTTGTCTGTCTAGTCTTGTCTGTCATCTTGTCTGTCTAGTCTTGTCTGTCTAGTCTTGTCTGTCTAGTCTTGTCTGTCTAGTCTTGTCTGTCTAGTCTTGTCTGTCTAGTCTTGTCTGTCTAGTCTTGTCTGTCTAGTCCTTGTCTGTCTAGTCTTGTCTGGTCTAGTTCTTGTCTGTCTAGTCTTGTCTGTCTAGTCTTGTCTTAGTCTTGTCTGTCTAGTCTTGTCTGTTAGTCTGTCTTAGTCTTGTCTGTCTAGTCTTGTCTGTCTAGTCTTGTCTGTCTAGTCTCTGTCTGTCTTGTCTGTCTAGTCTTGTCTGTCTAGTCTTGTCTGTCTAGTCTGTTAGTCTTGTCTGTCTAGTCTTGTCTGTCTTGTCTGTCTAGTCTTGTCTCGTCTAGTCTTGTCTGTCTAGTCTTGTCTGTCTAGTCTTGTCTGTCTAGTCTTGTCTGTCTAGTCTTGTCTAGTCTTGTCTAGTCTTGTCTGTCTAGTCTTGTCTGTCTAGTCTTGTCTGTCTAGTCTTGTCTGTCTAGTCTTGTCTGTCTAGTCTTGTCTGTCTAGTCTTGTCTGTCTAGTCTTGTCTGTCTGTCTGTCTAGTCTTGTCTGTCTAGTCTTGTCTGTCTAGTCTTGTCTGTCTAGTCTTGTCTGTCTAGTCTTGTCTGTCTAGTCTTGTCTGTCTAGTCTTGTCTGTCTAGTCCTTGTCTGTCTAGTCTTGTCTGTCTAGTCCTTGTCTGTCTAGTCTTGTCTGTCTAGTCTTGTCTGTCTAGTCTTGTCTGTCTAGTCTTGTCTGTCTAGTCTTGTCTGTCTAGTCTTGTCTGTCTAGTCTTGTCTGTCTAGTCTTGTCTGTCTAGTCTTGTCTGTCTAGTCTTGTCTGTCTAGTCTTGTCTGTCTAGTCTTGTCTGTCTAGTCTTGTCTGTCTAGTCTTGTCTGTCTAGTCTTGTCTGTCTAGTCTTGTCTGTCTAGTCTTGTCTGTCTAGTCTTGTCTGTCTAGTCTTGTCTGTCTAGTCTTGTCTGTCTAGTCTTGTCTGTCTAGTCTTGTCTGTCTAGTCTTGTCTGTCTAGTCTTGTCTGTCTAGTCTTGTCTGTCTAGTCTTGTCTGTCTAGTCTTGTCTGTCTAGTCTTGTCTGTCTAGTCTTGTCTGTCTAGTCTTGTCTGTCTAGTCTTGTCTGTCTAGTCTTGTCTGTCTAGTCTTGTCTGTCTAGTCTTGTCTGTCTAGTCTTGTCTGTCTAGTCTTGTCTGTCTAGTCTTGTCTGTCTAGTCTTGTCTGTCTAGTCTTGTCTGTCTAGTCTTGTCTGTCTAGTCTTGTCTGTCTAGTCTGTCTAGTCTTGTCTGTCTAGTCTTGTCTGTCTAGTCTCGTTTGTCTAGTCTTGTCTGTCTAGTCTTGTCTGTCTAGTCTTGTCTGTCTAGTCTTGTCTGTCTAGTCTTGTCTGTCTAGTCTTGTCTGTCTAGTCTTGTCTGTCTAGTCTTGTCTGTCTAGTCTTGTCTGTCTAGTCTTGTCTGTCTAGTCTTGTCTGTCTAGTCTTGTCTGTCTAGTCTTGTCTGTCTAGTCTTGTCTGTCTAGTCTTGTCTGTCTAGTCTTGTCTGTCTAGTCTTGTCTGTCTAGTCTTGTCTGTCTAGTCTTGTCTGTCTAGTCTTGTTCTGTCTAGTCTTGTCTGTCTAGTCTTGTCTGTCTAGTCTTGTCTGTCTAGTCTTGTCTGTCTAGTCTTGTCTGTCTAGTCTTGTCTGTCTAGTCTTGTCTGTCTAGTCTTGTCTGTCTAGTCTTGTCTGTCTAGTCTTGTCTGTCTAGTCTTGTCTGTCTAGTCTTGTCTGTCTAGTCTTGTCTGTCTAGTCTTGTCTGTCCTAGTCTTGTCTGTCTAGTCTTGTCTGTCTAGTCTTGTCTGTCTAGTCTTGTCTGTCTAGTCTTGTCTGTCTAGTCTTGTCTGTCTAGTCTTGTCTGTCTAGTCTTGTCTGTCTAGTCTTGTCTGTCTAGTCTTGTCTGTCTAGTCTTGTCTGTCTAGTCTTGTCTGTCTAGTCTTGTCTGTCTAGTCCTTGTCTGTCTAGTCTTGTCTAGTCTTGTCTGTCTAGTCTTGTCTGTCTAGTCTTGTCTGTCTAGTCTTGTCCTGTCTAGTCTTGTCTGTCTAGTCTTGTCTGTCTAGTCTTGTCTGTCTAGTCTTGTCTGTCTAGTCTTGTCTGTCTAGTCTTGTCTGTCTAGTCTTGTCTGTCTAGTCTTGTCTGTCTAGTCTTGTCTGTCTAGTCTTGTCTGTCTAGTCTTGTCTGTCTAGTCTTGTCTGTCTAGTCTTGTCTGTCTAGTCTTGTCTGTCTAGTCTTGTCTGTCTAGTCTTGTCTGTCTAGTCTTGTCTGTCTAGTCTTGTCTGTCTAGTCTTGTCTGTCTAGTCTTGTCTGTCTAGTCTTGTCTGTCTAGTCTTGTCTGTCTAGTCTTGTCTGTCTAGTCTTGTCTGTCTTGTCTTGTCTGTCTAGTCTTGTCTGTCTAGTCTTGTCTGTCTAGTCTTGTCTGTCTAGTCTTGCCTGTCTAGTCTTGTCTGTCTAGTCTTGTCTGTCTAGTCTTGTCTGTCTAGTCTGTCTAGTCTTGTCTGTCTAGTCTTGTCTGTCTTGTCTTGTCTGTCTAGTCTTGTCTCTCTAGTCTTGTCTGTCTAGTCTTGTCTGTCTAGTCTTGTCTGTCTAGTCTTGTCTGTCTAGTCTTGTCTTTCTAGTCTTGTCTGTCTAGTCTTGTCTGTCTAGTCTTGTCTGTCTAGTCTTGTCTGTCTAGTCTTGTCTGTCTAGTCTTGTCTGTCTAGTCTTGTCTGTCTAGTCTTGTCTGTCTAGTCTTGTCTGTCTAGTCTTGTCTGTCTAGTCTTGTCTGTCTAGTCTTGTCTGTCTAGTCTTGTCTGTCTAGTCTTGTCTGTCTAGTCTTGTCTGTCTAGTCTTGTCTGTCTAGTCTTGTCTGTCTAGTCTTGTCTGTCTAGTCTTGTCTGTCTAGTCTTGTCTGTCTAGTATTGTCTCTCTAGTCTTGTCTGTCTAGTCTTGTCTGTCTAGTCTTGTCTGTCTAGTCTTGTCTGTCTAGTCTTGTCTGTCTAGTCTTATCTGTCTAGTCTTGTCTGTCTAGTCTTGTCTGTCTAGTCTTGTCTGTCTAGTCTTGTCTGTCTAGTCTTGTCTGTCTAGTCTTGTCTGTCTAGTCTTGTCTGTCTAGTCTTGTCTGTCTAGTCTTGTCTGTCTAGTCTTGTCTGTCTAGTCTTGTCTGTCTAGTCTTGTCTGTCTAGTCTTGTCTGTCTAGTCTTGTCTGTCTAGTCTTGTCTGTCTAGTCTTGTCTGTCTAGTCTTGTCTGTCTAGTCTTGTCTGTCTAGTCTTGTCTGTCTAGTCTTGTCTGTCTAGTCTTGTCTGTCTAGTCTTGTCTGTCTAGTCTTGTCTGTCTAGTCTTGTCTGTCTAGTCTTGTCTGTCTAGTCTTGTCTGTCTAGTCTTGTCTGTCTAGTCTTGTCTGTCTAGTCTTGTCTGTCTAGTCTTGTCTGTCTAGTCTTGTCTGTCTAGTCTTGTCTGTCTAGTCTTGTCTGTCTAGTCTTGTCTGTCTAGTCTTGTCTGTCTAGTCTTGTCTGTCTAGTCTTGTTTGTCTAGTCTTGTCTGTCTAGTCTTGTCTGTCTAGTCTTGTCTGTCAAGCCTTGTCTGTCTAGTCTTGTCTGTCTAGTCTTGTCTGTCTAGTCTTGTCTGTCTAGTCTTGTCTGTCTAGTCTTGTCTGTCTAGTCTTGTCTGTCTAGTCTTGTCTGTCTAGTCTTGTCTATCTAGTCTTGTCTGTCTAGTCTTGTCTGTCTAGTCTTGTCTGTCTAGTCTTGTCTGTCTAGTCTTGTCTGTCTAGTCTTGTCTGTCTAGTCTTGTCTGTCTAGTCTTGTCTGTCTAGTCTTGTCTGTCTAGTCTTGTCTGTCTAGTCTTGTCTGTCTAGTCTTGTCTGTCTAGTCTTGTCTGTCTAGTCTTGTCTGTCTAGTCTTGTCTGTCTAGTCTTGTCTGTCTAGTCTTGTCTGTCTAGTCTTGTCTGTCTTGTCTTGTCTGTCTAGTCTTGTCTGTCTAGTCTTGTCTGTCTAGTCTTGTCTGTCTAGTCTTGTCTGTCTAGTCTTGTCTGTCTAGTCTTGTCTGTCTAGTCTTGTCTGTCTAGTCTTGTCTGTCTAGTCTTGTCTGTCTAGTCTTGTCTGTCTAGTCTTGTCTGTCTAGTCTTGTCTGTCTAGTCTTGTCTGTCTAGTCTTGTCTGTCTAGTCTTGTCTGTCTAGTCTTGTCTGTCTAGTCTTGTCTGTCTAGTCTTGTCTGTCTAGTCTTGTCTGTCTAGTCTTGTCTGTCTAGTCTTGTCTGTCTAGTCTTGTCTGTCTAGTCTTGTCTGTCTAGTCTTGTCTGTCTAGTCTTGTCTGTCTAGTCTTGTCTGTCTAGTCTTGTCTGTCTAGTCTTGTCTGTCTAGTCTTGTCTGTCTAGTCTTGTCTGTCTAGTCTTGTCTGTCTAGTCTTGTCTGTCTAGTCTTGTCTGTCTAGTCTTGTCTGTCTAGTCTTGTCTGTCTA
>CALYMW010000545.1:0-145000 GCA_944588485.1 Phosphuga atrata
AGACTAGACAGACAAGACTAGACAGACAAGACTAGACAGACAAGACTAGACAGACAAGACTAGACAGACAAGACTAGACAGACAAGACTAGACAGACAAGACTAGACAGACAAGACTAGACAGACAAGACTAGACAGACAAGACTAGACAGACAAGACTAGACAGACAAGACTAGACAACAAGACTAGACAGACAAGACTAGACAGACAAGACTAGACAGACAAGACTAGACAGACAAGACTAGACAGACAAGACTAGACAGACAAGACTAGACAGACAAGACTAGACCGACAAGACTAGACACACAAGACTAGACAGACAAGACTAGACAGACAAGACTAGACAGACAAGACTAGACAGACAAGACTACACAGACAAGGCTAGAGAGACAAGACTAGACAGAGAAGACTAGACAGACAACACTAGACAGACAAGACTAGACAGACAAGACTAGACAGACAAGACTAGACAGACAAGACTAGACAGAAAAGACTAGACAGACAAGACTAGACAGACAAGACTAGACAGACAAGACTAGACAGACAAGACTAGATAGACAAGACTAGACAGACAAGACTAGACCGGCAAGACTAGAGAGACAAGACTAGACAGACAAGACTAGACACACAAGACTAGACAGACAAGACTAGATAGACAAGACTAGACAGGCAAGACTAGACAGACAAGACAAGACAGACAAGACTAGACAGACAAGACTAGACAGACAAGACTAGACGGACAAGACTAGACAGACAAGACTAGACAGACAAGACTAGACAGACAAGACTAGACAGACAAGACTAGACAGACAAGACTAGACAGACAAGACTAGACAGACAAGACTAGACAGACAAGACTAGACAGACAAGACTAGACAGACAAGACTAGACAGACAAGACTAGACAGACAAGACTAGACAGACAAGGCTAGACAGACAAGATTAGACAGACAAGACTAGACAGACAAGACTAGACAGACAAGACTAGACAGACAAGACTAGACAGACAAGACTAGACAGACAAGACTAGACAGACAAGACTAGACAGACAAGACTAGACAGACAAGACTAGACAGACAAGACTAGACAGACAAGAATAGACAGACAAAACTAGACAGACAAGACTAGACAGACAAGACTAGACAGACAAGACTAGACAGACAAGACTAGACAGACAAGACTAGACAGACAAGACTAGACATGCAAGACTAGACAGACAAGACTAGACAAACAAGACTAGAGAGACAAGACTAGAGAGACAAGACTAGAGAGACAAGACTAGAGAGACAAGACTAGACAGACAAGACTAGACAGACAAGACTAGACAGACAAGACTAGACAGACAAGACTAGACAGACAGACTATACAGACAAGACTAGACAGACAAGACTAGACAGACAAGACTAGACAGACAAGACTAGACAGACAAGACTAGACAGACAAGACTAGACAGACAAGACTAGACAGACAAGACTAGACAGACAAGACTAGACAGACAAGACTAGACAGACAAGACTAGACAGACAAGACTAGACAGACAAGACTAGACAGACAAGACTAGACAGACAAGACTAGACAGACAAGACTAGACAGACAAGACTAGACAGACAAGACTAGACAGACAAGACTAGACAGACAAGACTAGACAGACAAGACTAGACAGACAAGACTAGACAGACAAGACTAGACAGACAAGACTAGACAGACAAGACTAGACAGACAAGACTAGACAGACAAGACTAGACAGACAAGACTAGACAGACAAGACTAGACAGACTACAGACAAGACTAGACAGACAAGACTAGACAGACAAGACTAGACAGACAAGACTAGACAGACAAGACTAGACAGACAAGACTAGACAGACAAGACTAGACAGACAAGACTAGACAGACAAGACTAGACAGACAAGACTAGACAGACAAGACTAGACAGACAAGACTAGACAGACAAGACTAGACAGACAAGACTAGACAGACAAGACTAGACAGACAAGACTAGACAGACAAGACTAGACAGACAAGACTAGACAGACAAGACTAGACAGACTAGACAGACAAGACTAGACAGACAAGACTAGACAGACAAGACTAGACAGACAAGACTAGACAGACAAGACTAGACAGACAAGACTAGACAGACAAGACTAGACAGACAAGACTAGACAGACAAGACTAGACAGACAAGACTAGACAGACAAGACTAGACAGACAAGACTAGACAGACAAGACTAGACAGACAAGACTAGACAGACAAGACTAGACAGACAAGACTAGACAGACAAGACTAGACAGACAAGACTAGACAGACAAGACTAGACAGACAAGACTAGACAGACAAGACTAGACAGACAAGACTAGACAGACAAGACTAGACAGACAAGACTAGACAGACAAGACTAGACAGAGAAGACTAGACAGACAAGACTAGACAGACAAGACTAGACAGACAAGACTAGACAGACAAGACTAGACAGACAGACTAGACAGACAAGACTAGACAGACAAGACTAGACAGACAAGACTAGACAGACAAGACTAGACAGACAAGACTAGACAGACAAGACTAGACAGACAAGACTAGACAGACAAGACTAGACAGACAAGACTAGACAGACAAGACTAGACAGACAAGACTAGACAGACAAGACTAGACAGACAAGACTAGACAGACAAGACTAGACAGACAAGACTAGACAGACAAGACTAGACAGACAAGACTAGACAGACAAGACTAGACAGACAAGACTAGACAGACAAGACTAGACAGACAAGACTAGACAGACAAGACTAGACAGACAAGACTAGACAGACAAGACTAGACAGACAAGACTAGACAGACAAGACTAGACAGACAAGACTAGACAGACAAACTAGACAGACAAGACTAGACAGACAAGACTAGACAGACAAGACTAGACAAGACGACAAGACTAGACAGACAAGACTAGACAGACAAGACTAGACAGACAAGACTAGACAGACAAGACTAGACAGACAAGACTAGACAGACAAGACTAGACAGACAAGACTAGACAGACAAGACTAGACAGACAAGACTAGACAGACAAGACTAGACAGACAAGACTAGACAGACAAGACTAGACAGACAAGACTAGACAGACAAGACTAGACAGACAAGACTAGACAGACAAGACTAGACAGACAAGACTAGACAGACAAGACTAGACAGACAAGACTAGACAGACAAGACTAGACAGACAAGACTAGACAGACAAGACTAGACAGACAAGACTAGACAGACAAGACTAGACAGACAAGACTAGACAGACAAGACTAGACAGACAAGACTAGACAGACAAGACTAGACAGAAAAGACAAGACAGACAGACTAGACTAGACAGACAAGACTAGACAGACAAGACTAGACAGACAAGACTAGACAGACAAGACTAGACAGACAAGACTAGACAGACAAGACTAGACAGACAAGACTAGACAGACAAGACTAGACAGACAAGACTAGACAGACAAGACTAGACAGACAAGACTAGACAGACAAGACTAGACAGACAAGACTAGACAGACAAGACTAGACAGACAAGACTAGACAGACAAGACTAGACAGACAAGACTAGACAGACAAGACTAGACAGACAAGACTAGACAGACAAGACTAGACAGACAAGACTAGACAGACAAGACTAGACAGACAAGACTAGACAGACAAGACTAGACAGACAAGACTAGACAGACAAGACTAGACAGACAAGACTAGACAGACAAGACTAGACAGACAAGACTAGACAGACAAGACTAGACAGACAAGACTAGACAGACAAGACTAGACAGACAAGACTAGACAGACAAGACTAGACAGACAAGACTAGACAGACAAGACTAGACAGACAAGACTAGACAGACAAGACTAGACAGACAAGACTAGACAGACAAGACTAGACAGACAAGACTAGACAGACAAGACTAGACAGACAAGACTAGACAGACAAGACTAGACAGACAAGACTAGACAGACAAGACTAGACAGACAAGACTAGACAGACAAGACTAGACAGACAAGACTAGACAGACAAGACTAGACAGACAAGACTAGACAGACAAGACTAGACAGACAAGACTAGACAGACAAGACTAGACAGACAAGACTAGACAGACAAGACTAGACAGACAAGACTAGACAGACAAGACTAGACAGACAAGACTAGACAGACAAGACTAGACAGACAAGACTAGACAGACAAGACTAGACAGACAAGACTAGACAGACAAGACTAGACAGACAAGACTAGACAGACAAGACTAGACAGACAACTAACAGACAGACTAGACAGACAAGACTAGACAGACAAGACTAGACAGACAAGACTAGACAGACAAGACTAGACAGACAAGACTAGACAGACAAGACTAGACAGACAAGACTAGACAGACAAGACTAGACAGACAAGACTAGACAAACAAGACTAGACAGACAAGACTAGACAGACAAGACTAGACAGACAAGACTAGACAGACAAGACTAGACAGACAAGACTAGACAGACAAGACTAGACAGACAAGACTAGACAGACAAGACTAGACAGACAAGACTAGACAGACAAGACTAGACAGACAAGAATAGACAGACAAAACTAGACAGACAAGACTAGACAGACAAGACTAGACAGACAAGACTAGACAGACAAGACTAGACAGACAAGACTAGACAGACAAGACTAGACATGCAAGACTAGACAGACAAGACTAGACAAACAAGACTAGAGAGACAAGACTAGAGAGACAAGACTAGAGAGACAAGACTAGAGAGACAAGACTAGACAGACAAGACTAGACAGACAAGACTAGACAGACAAGACTAGACAGACAAGACTAGACAGACAAGACTAGACAGACAAGACTAGACAGACAAGACTAGACAGACAAGACTAGACAGACAAGACTAGACAGACAAGACTAGACAGACAAGACTAGACAGACAAGACTAGACAGACAAGACAGACAAGACTAGACAGACAAGACTAGACAGACAAGACTAGACAGACAAGACTAGACAGACAAGACTAGACAGACAAGACTAGACAGACAAGACTAGACAGACAAGACTAGACAGACAAGACTAGACAGACAAGACTAGACAGACAAGACTAGACAGACAAGACTAGACAGACAAGACTAGACAGACAAGACTAGACAGACAAGACTAGACAGACAAGACTAGACAGACAAGACTAGACAGACAAGACTAGACAGACAAGACTAGACAGACAAGACTAGACAGACAAGACTAGACAGACAAGACTAGACAGACAAGACTAGACAGACAAGACTAGACAGACAAGACTAGACAGACAAGACTAGACAGACAAGACTAGACAGACAAGACTAGACAGACAAGACTAGACAGACAAGACTAGACAGACAAGACTAGACAGGACAAGACTAGACAGACAAGACTAGACAGACAAGACTAGACAGACAAGACTAGACAGACAAGACTAGACAGACAAGACTAGACAGACAAGACTAGACAGACAAGACTAGACAGACAAGACTAGACAGACAAGACTAGACAGACAAGACTAGACAGACAAGACTAGACAGACAAGACTAGACAGACAAGACTAGACAGACAAGACTAGACAGACAAGACTAGACAGACAAGACTAGACAGACAAGACTAGACAGACAAGACTAGACAGACAAGACTAGACAGACAAGACTAGACAGACAAGACTAGACAGACAAGACTAGACAGACAAGACTAGACAGACAAGACTAGACAGACAAGACTAGACAGACAAGACTAGACAGACAAGACTAGACAGACAAGACTAGACAGACAAGACTAGACAGACAAGACTAGACAGACAAGACTAGACAGACTAGACAGACAAGACTAGACAGACAAGACTAGACAGACAAGACTAGACAGACAAGACTAGACAGACAAGACTAGACAGACAAGACTAGACAGACAAGACTAGACAGACAAGACTAGACAAGACTAGACAGACAAGACTAGACAGACAAGACTAGACAGACAAGACTAGACAGACAAGACTAGACAGACAAGACTAGACTAGACTACAAGACTAGACAGACAAGACTAGACAGACAAGACTAGACAGACAAGACTAGACAGACAAGACTAGACAGACAAGACTAGACAGACAAGACTAGACAGACAAGACTAGACAGACAAGACTAGACAGACAAGACTAGACAGACAAGACTAGACAGACAAGACTAGACAGACAAGACTAGACAGACAAGACTAGACAGACAAGACTAGACAGACAAGACTAGACAGACAAGACTAGACAGACAAGACTAGACAGACAAGACTAGACAGACAAGACTAGACAGACAAGACTAGACAGACAAGACTAGACAGACAAGACTAGACAGACAAGACTAGACAGACAAGACTAGACAGACAAGACTAGACAGACAAGACTAGACAGACAAGACTAGACAGACAAGACTAGACAGACAAGACTAGACAGACAAGACTAGACAGACAAGACTAGACAGACAAGACTAGACAGACAAGACTAGACAGACAAGACTAGACAGACAAGACTAGACAGACAAGACTAGACAGACAAGACTAGACAGACAAGACTAGACAGACAAGACTAGACAGACAAGACTAGACAGACAAGACTAGACAGACAAGACTAGACAGACAAGACTAGACAGACAAGACTAGACAGACAAGACTAGACAGACAAGACTAGACAGACAAGACTAGACAGACAAGACTAGACAGACAAGACTAGACAGACAAGACTAGACAGACAAGACTAGACAGACAAGACTAGACAGACAAGACTAGACAGACAAGACTAGACAGACAAGACTAGACAGACAAGACTAGACAGACAAGACTAGACAGACAAGACTAGACAGACAAGACTAGACAGACAAGACTAGACAGACAAGACTAGACAGACAAGACTAGACAGACAAGACTAGACAGACAAGACTAGACAGACAAGACTAGACAGACAAGACTAGACAGACAAGACTAGACAGACAAGACTAGACAGACAAGACTAGACAGACAAGACTAGACAGACAAGACTAGACAGACAAGACTAGACAGACAAGACTAGACAGACAAGACTAGACAGACAAGACTAGACAGACAAGACTAGACAGACAAGACTAGACAGACAAGACTAGACAGACAAGACTAGACAGACAAGACTAGACAGACAAGACTAGACAGACAAGACTAGACAGACAAGACTAGACAGACAAGACTAGACAGACAAGACTAGACAGACAAGACTAGACAGACAAGACTAGACAGACAAGACTAGACAGACAAGACTAGACAGACAAGACTAGACAGACAAGACTAGACAGACAAGACTAGACAGACAAGACTAGACAGACAAGACTAGACAGACAAGACTAGACAGACAAGACTAGACAGACAAGACTAGACAGACAAGACTAGACAGACAAGACTAGACAGACAAGACTAGACAGACAAGACTAGACAGACAAGACTAGACAGACAAGACTAGACAGACAAGACTAGACAGACAAGACTAGACAGACAAGACTAGACAGACAAGACTAGACAGACAAGACTAGACAGACAAGACTAGACAGACAAGACTAGACAGACAAGACTAGACAGACAAGACTAGACAGACAAGACTAGACAGACAAGACTAGACAGACAAGACTAGACAGACAAGACTAGACAGACAAGACTAGACAGACAAGACTAGACAGACAAGACTAGACAGACAAGACTAGACAGACAAGACTAGACAGACAAGACTAGACAGACAAGACTAGACAAACAAGACTAGACAGACAATACTAGACAGACAAGACTAGACAGACAAGACTAGACAGACAAGACTAGACAGACAAGACTAGACAGACAAGACTAGACAGACAAGACTAGACAGGCAAGACTAGACAGACAAGACTAGACAGACAAGACTAGACAGACAAGACTAGACAGACAAGACTAGACAGACAAGACTAGACAGACAAGACTAGACAGACAAGACTAGACAGACAAGACTAGACAGACAAGACTAGACAGACAAGACTAGACAGACAAGACTAGACAGACAAGACTAGACAAACAAGACTAGACAGACAAGACTAGACAGACAAGACTAGACAGACAAGACTAGACAGACAAGACAAGACAGACAAGACTAGACAGACAAGACTAAACAGGCAAGACTAGACAGACAAGACTAGACAGACAAGACTAGACAGACAAGACTAGACAGACAAGACTAGACAGACAAGACTAGACAGACAAGACTAGACAGACAAGACTAGACAGACAAGACTAGACAGACAAGACTAGACAAACAAGACTAGACAGACAAGACTAGACAGACAAGACTAGACAGACAAGACTAGAGAGACAAGACTAGAGAGACAAGACTAGAGAGACAAGACTAGACAGAAAAGACTAGACAGACAAGACTAGACAGACAAGACTAGACAGACAAGACTAGACAGACAAGACTAGACAGACAAGAGTAGACAGACAGGACTAGATAGACAAGACTAGACAGACAAGACTAGACAGACAAGACTAGACAGACAAGACTAGACAGACAAGACTAGACAGACAAGACTAGACAGACAAGACTAGACAGACAAGACTAGACAGACAAGACTAGACAGACAAGACTAGACAGACAAGACTAGACAGACAAGACTAGACAGACAAGACTAGACAGACAAGACTAGACAGACAAGACTAGACAGACAAGACTAGACAGACAAGACTAGACAGACAAGACTAGACAGACAAGACTAGACAGACAAGACTAGACAGACAAGACTAGACAGACAAGACTAGACAGACAAGACTAGACAGACAAGACTAGACAGACAAGACTAGACAGACAAGACTAGACAGACAAGACTAGACAGACAAGACTAGACAGACAAGACTAGACAGACAAGACTAGACAGACAAGACTAGACAGACAAGACTAGACAGACAAGACTAGACAGACAAGACTAGACAGACAAGACTAGACAGACAAGACTAGACAGACAAGACTAGACCGACAAGACTAGACAGACAAGACTAGACAGACAAGACTAGACAGACAAGACTAGACAGACAAGACTAGACAGACAAGACTAGACAGACAAGACTAGACGGACAAGACTAGACAGACAAGACTAGACAGACAAGACTAGACAGACAAGACTAGACAGATAAGACTAGACAGACAAGACTAGACAGACAAGACTGGACAGACAAGACTAGACAGACAAGACTAGACAGATAAGGCTAGACAGACAAGACTAGACAGACAAGACTAGACAGATGAGATTAGACAGACAAGACTAGACAGACAAGACTAGATAGACAAGACTGGACAGACAAGTCTTGACAGACAAGTCCAGACAGACAAGACTAGACAGACAAGACCAGACAGACAAGTCTAGACAGGCAAGACTAGACAGACAAGACTAGACAGACAAGAGTAGTTAAGCTATAAGGGTTTTGGCTCACTTCAACTTTTCAAGTCCAAACTCTTGCGCCTTTTTGGCTCCGGGGGGCGACGGGGGCTTCGATGAGGGGCTTCGACGGGGGCTTTGACGGTGGCTTCGACGGGGGCTCCAACGGGGGCTGGGGGGAGCCTTCAGACGGGGCCTTCGGGGGCCTATGGCGGGGGGCTTACAAGGGGTGGACAACCACCCACAAACACGGCTGCGCCCTTTTGGTAGACGGGGGCTCCAGCACCGAGGACTACGGCGGGGGGCTCCGACGGGGCCGCAATTAGACGAAGGAGCTTATAGCAGCGAGGTTTGGGGGTTAAACTGTCAAGGGGTGGACAACTCCGCACAAACACGGCTGCGCCCTTTTGTCACAGGGGGGCCTCAGCACCAGGGGGCTTGCATATAAAAATTTATTTTATTATCTTGACATTTCGCAATTACGCCTGGGGGTGATGACTCATATCACGTTAATTAAAAATATAATTTATGAACTTGACATGTAACAAATTTTAATTAAAGGTAATAAAAAATATAATTTATGATCTTGACATTTATCAAATTTTAATTAATTAAAGGTAATTAAAAATATAATTTATGATCTTGACATTTAACAAATTTTAATTAAAGGTAATCAAAATATAGTTTATGGCCTTGACATTTAACAAATTTTAGTTAAAGGTAATACAAAATATAATTTATGATATTGACATTTCACAATGCTAATTATTATTACCATAAAAAATATTATACAATCACTTTAATTGAATTAAAAATACAATTCCTGATGGTCACATTTATTACATAAACAATTATTATAGAGTAAATTGAAGGTAACAAAATTTTTTTCGACTATATAAGCCGCCATCTTTTCATATGTCTTTAGTGTTTGTCAAACCTCGATATGAGTTCGTTTTTAATCAATTTAAACAAAATTGGTGAAATTAAACCTTTTATTAAAATTAAAGATTTGGTAAAAGAGAAAAAGTATAAATTAATGAGCAGTAAAAAAATAAAATCTAAATATGGTGAACCATTAACATGTGAACTTGAAAGTGGCGTCTTGATTTTAACACCCAGATTTTGTGATATTGATATCAGAGATTTACAAAATGAAATATCCAAAGGACTTTGGATTTCAATCAAAGGAGAGGAAGAATACCCTACAATATTATTCCACAACACATATTAACCTGCGCAAGAGGATTGCTGATTTTGAGAGCAGATTGAAACTCATTAAACGGGATATTTTACATTTAGAAAATATGATTTAATTTTAAATAAAATGTATTTATTAAAAAAGTAAACGTATTAATGCTAGTAGTTGTTATTTTTATTTGACATAAAAATGAAACGTATTACATATAACATATTACAAAAGAGGAATTTCGAAAATGGACCATAATTACTGGATTCGTATGAGGTTGGATGGAGAACGATTTCAACGCAGGATAAATAAAATGCATATTTTACTTAAACCAATTTTATTAAAACATTTAAATAATTGGAAATATGGCGTTTATTATAAACCCTTACTACATACTGTTATTCTATATAATACTATATTATATAACTATACTATATAAACCTGACTATATATTGATTACAACTAATGCAGTAATAATTAATATCTATATATGATTTAAGAAACAGCATGCAATTTAGTGTAAAATACAATTTATGATTTTGACATTTAACAAAGATTTAACAAATTTTAATTAAAGGTAATAAAAAAATATTTTATGATCTTGACATTTAGCGATAATATCGCATAATTACCAACATAAAAACAAAAAAATAACTATAACCATTCGGGGGTATATAAACTCCACAACACTCACCATCTTATTCATTCCATTTAATCTCTGTAGCCAACCATGTCTGTGTGTGAAATTAGTGACAAGTGCATTAAAAATATTAATAAAGTTTTAGAGTTAATTAAAAGCAGTGATAATGTTGAGATATGGCTGAAGCAAATCAATAAAATAATATTTTTAGTTAGGAAAACGTTATTAAGGAAAGTATCAGCGTAATAAAATAAAGTCGAAGAAATCTAAAAATTTTGTTGTGTGGGAAGATGTTGAATCTTGTTTCAACGGAAGAATTAGGTCAGGTAATATTCTAAACTTAAAATTAAAGGACATCAATACATTTTTTTAAAAATCTTATAAAAGTTTTGCCATTAAAACGAGACATGCTCTTCAATCATCCCTGATTAAAGTAAATATTATTTTATATGCAAAATGTATAATGCCTCAAACTAGTGAAACAGATATAAAATCATTTAATACCAGGAATAGCGTGATAGATTTTAGCACAAATTTAAAAAATTGGTACAAAATTTCGACTGATAAAATAAAATCTAAATTAGAAGATTTCCAAGAGAGGGACTCAGGCTGGGCGCTGTTAGAAATTTTATATTTAAAAGTTAATATTAACCATTATAATCCAATAACATTTGGCACTTATACACCACTACCCATCGACATACAAAATAAAAAGGCTGTTATAAACGTTAAAAACAACGATAATTATTGTTTTCTATGGTCAGTTGTATCAAGCCTTCATCCCGCAGATAAAAATGTAAATCGAGTCTCATCATATCCTCACTTTAGTAACGTTTTAAAATATGATGGTTTGGAATTTCCTATTAAAATAAAACAAATAAAAAAATTTGAAAAATTAAACAACATTAAAATTAAAGTATACGGACGTGAGAAATTAAGAAATAAGAAACATCAAGTAACTCCAATCTATCTTAGTAAATTTAATAATAATAAGTGTATAAATTTATTAATGTTTGGAAACGAAGAAATTTGTCATTTTGCTTGGATTAAAAATTTATGACGTTTACTTTCAACACAACTAAATAATTGTAAAAATGCGAAATATATTTGCGAAAGAAGTTTAAACTATTTTAGTAGCTCAATTTTACTAGATAAACATTTGACATACTGCATCAATATGAATAGTTGTATAATAGAAATGCCTGCTAAAGATAATAATATTTTAAAATTTCAAAATTTCAAACACAAAGAAAAGGTTCCCTTCGTTATATATGCCGATTTCGAGTGTATTTTAGAAAAATCTTGTTCTGAAATGTATCAAAAACATATTACAATGAGTGTAGCATATTATTTAAAATGTAGTTAGGACGATTGTTTATCTAAATTTAACAGCTATCGTGGACCTGATTGCCAAAAATGGTTTGTAGAGCAGTTAAGAGACTTAACTGAAGATATGGAAACAGTATTTCTATGCATCATACCCATGGATAAATTAACTTCAGAACAATGGCTTCAATTTCTTAGATCGGAAGTATGTCACATTTGCGAAAGGAGTTTTAGTAGTGACGATATTAAAGTTCGAGACCATTGTCATTTAACCGGAAAATACAGAGGTGCAGCTCATCAAAGTTGTAATTTAAATTATAGAGACACGCACGTAATACCTGTTGTATTTCACAATTTAAGTGGGTATGATGCTCATTTAATCATAAAACAAATTGCTTTAGGTTTTGAAGGTCCAGTTAGTTTACTACCGATTAACAAAGAAAAGTATATTTCGTTCTCCAAAAAGGTTGATGACACAAATTTAGAATTTCGATTTATTGATTCTTTTCGTTTCATGGCTAGCAGTATTGATAATTTGGCATCAGATTTAGATGATAAACAAAAAATAATTACTCAAACATTTTTCAATGATGAGACAAAATTTCAATTAATGTCTAAAAAGGGGATTTATCCTTATGATTATATTGACTCTTGGGAGAAACTAGAAGACACGTCTTTACCGCAAATTCATGACTTTTTCAATAAGCTTCGAAATCAACGTATTAGCGAAGAGGAGTATAAACATGCTAAAAAAGTTTGGAGTGAATTTAAATGTAATAATTTAGGCGAATATTCGGATTTATATTTAAAAACAGATGTATTATCATTAGCAGACATTTTTGAAAATTTTAGAGAGAGCTGTCTTGAAACGTATAATCTTGATGCACTTCATTATTATACTGCTCCAGGTCTAGCATTTGATGCTATGTTAAAATTAACAAAAATTGAATTACAACTTCTTACAGACATAGACATGCTGATGTTTGTTGAAAGAGGAATCAAAGGAGGTGTAACAATGCTCAAATAGGTATGGAAAAGCTAACAATATTTATATGAAAGACTATGACCCTACACAAGAACCATCCTATTTAATGTATTTTGAAATCAATAATATGTATGGGTGGGCAATGAGTAAATATCTGCCATATGGGGAATTTCAATGGGTTGATCCATAAAATTTTAGTAAAATAGATATTTTAAATTTAAATGAAGACTCAGATATTGGTTATATTTTTGAAGTAGATATTGAATATCCAAGAAATTTACATATCCTGCATAAAGATTTACCATTTTGTCCTGAACGTTTAACACCACCTAACGCCAAACATGTTAAACTAATGACTACTTTGTTTTCAAAAGAAAAATACGTAATACACTATGTAAATTTAAAGCAATGTATTAACCAGGGTCTAAAACTCAATCCAAATTCATAGAATTTCGAAATTCAACCAATCACCCTGGTTAAAATCTTACATAGATTTAAATACAAAACAGCGTCAAATTACAACTAGCGAGTTTAAAATGAACTATTATAAACTAATGAATAATGCTGTTTTTGGAAAAACGATGGAAAATGTGCGTAAATATAGGGACATTAAACTGGTAAACCAATGGGAAGGGCGATATGGTGCAAAAGCTTTAATTTCAAAACCTAATTTTTATAGTTGTGAATTTTTGATGAAAATTTAGTAATAATTGAGATGAATAGAACTAAAATTAGATTTAATAAACCTATTTATATTGGTATGTGCATATTGGATATATCGAAACTAAATCTTTATGAATTTCATTATGATTTTATTAAAGCAAAAATGCCATATAATTCTAAACTTTTGTATACCGATACTGACTCTTTAATTTATGAGTTTAATGTTCCCGATATATATGAAATTATGAAGCAAAATTTAGAAAGGTTTGATACTTCTGACTATAGTCCTAATACCGTTTATAACATGCCATTGACTAATAAAAAAGTTTTAGGTCTTATGAAAGATGAAAATAATGGCATAATTATGATTGAATTTGTAGGTTTGAAAGCTAAAATGTATGCATATATAGTCGATGGAAAACAAAAATAGAAAGCAAAAGGTGTAACAGCGTCCAGTTTACGCGAAATTACTTTCAATGATTATAAAAATTGTCTTTTTAATAAATCTACGATGAAGGGAGAGCAAAATCTTATAAAATCTAAACGCCATGACCTATTCTCCATTAAACAAAATAAAATAATTCTAAACCCACACGACGATAAACGGAATGTAATTGGCTTGAATACACTTCCGTGGGGATATGAGGATATGAATATACTTCAATGATAGAATTGTCAACATTGTGAAATTTTAAATCATCAAAATACTTTGACCACAAGGATCAGTCTACATTTAGCTGCTGAAGATGGATGTACTTCGAATGAAATTCAAAGTGTTGGAAGCTAGTGAACGTGTATATACTGAAAGTGTAAAAGACAGTATTAGAAACAAGAACAAAAGTGTATTATTGTATGCATTAAATCATGTGCACCTGAGTGATGACATTTTAAAATATAAGTTGTTAAAAAATATTTCCAACGAAATTATTTTATGTTTATTTGTATACAAATTGAAATTTGATTCATTTATTAAAATGTTTCTAGAAAACTATCAGAATTGATGGATTTTGCTAATAATGATAAAATATTACCTTACGGTGCATTTTATAAATTGTATTTGTTATTAAAAATGTGTAATAATGATTTAAATAATGAATATGTTAACTGTACCAATTTATTAGTGAATTATAAAAACATTGAGTACTTTGTTGATAAAATATTATGTGATGGAATATATTAAGCAAATTCAAGTTTTTCAAAAGGTCTTTATACTGCAACAAAGCAGTTAAATATCGAATTGCACTTCAAGCCTCAAAATCGAATAACACATCAGCAGGTATTAAAATGGATTTTAATTAATTTGGAAAATAAAAATGCTAATAAACCAGTTGGCTGGCGTAGCGGATCTGATTCTGGAGAATGGCCATCAAGTGACCCTGAAGATTACATACACACCAATGATTTTTTAAAACAAATATTGGCTGAGTAAACAATAAAAATGTGTAAAAATAGTATTTTTGTTTTAATTACCTCTTAAATTAAGACCCCTCGATTGTAATGGAAATAAAACAATTTCATAGATTGATATATCTTTATTTCATTAAAAAATTATCATACAGATTATAAACATTACTTAAAGCACTAAAGCCTTTTCATTTCCCTTTACGTAGATTCTATTATTCGTGTTTTTCTTGTTATTTATTGTTTATTCCTGTTTTTATTGTTTATAAAGGATTCATTGACAGACATATCTATTTTTGTATGATCACTCCGAATAAACGAGAATAAGCTTCATTCCTAACCTCTCGTAACATATAGCAAAGGGGTTTATATGTGAAGTGAAAAGCACAAATAAGCACGAATAAACACGAATAAACACAAATAAACAAGAAAAAAAAACACGAATAAAACACGAATATAAAAGAATAAACACGAATAAACGTCTTCTTTATTAGTGTTTATTCTTGTTTATTCGTGTTTATTTGTGTTTATTCTTGTTTATTTGTGCTTTTCACCTCACTCTAGTCTTGAAATGTCAAGGTCACTGATAGTCAAGGTCGTAGAACACGAATAAACACGAATAAACAAGAATAAACACAAATAAACGTCTTGTTTATTCGTGTTTATTCTTGTTTATACGTGTTTATTTGTGTTTATTCGTGTTTATTCTTGTTTATTTGTGCTTTTCACCTTACTCTAGTCTTTAAATGTCAAGGTCGTAGATCTTGGGTTAAGTTAGGTTTTTAAGTTACAAAAAACATGACTGGATAATATCGTAATTTTATGAGAATGTTAATGTGTAGTTTATAACATATTAAATGGAACAAAAGAAAACGAAAATTTGTATTTCTGTATTTCTAATGTTTCAGTTATAATTTAAAACCAGCATTGGTGTAAGTAGTTGTACCCTCTGTTTTTACTATATCGAAACGTTTTTGTGGATTGTAAAGTAAAATGGATTTTTTTTATACAGGTTTCTTCAAGTCGGGTTATAATATATGTGGTAGTCGCGATTATTATATATTTAAAACACAAACTCGTCGAGAATAGAGTGCCAGAGGGAAGATGAGTATGTAGCAAAAGATTTTACGTTGTCGTTAAAGCAAGTTTTAATAAGATTATATTAACTTTTTTATAAAACAAAAGTATAAATATGTGCGCCTGAATGAATCATTACGCTGCTTTGAACGATGGCATGTTCCTATGGGAGTAAATGAATTATGTTTTTAAAATATTTGAGGTTAACTTCTTAAAACATCTGTTTTCTGTATCTCTCATTAAAAGATTATAAATAGACCGCGACCCTACTTTTGTCAAGGGGTCTTATTTACGACTATAATTAATCTGAAAACCGATGAAAACATTTCAGGTATAAACACTATACTAATCACTTCATTTTAATTAAAGAATAAGATAAACTTATTTAAAAAACGATTTATAAATACTTAGAAGCTTTTATCTTAACGCAAGGTACTAAACTGAATATAAAATACATTGTGCATGGCTGCAAGTTTTAGTATAAATAGAAAAAGCAAAAGCATTCTTTTTCGCCCTGAAAATGCATTTAACGTGAGTTTCTGTTATACCATATCTACTTAATATAATTAAAAGGATTTCTATCTTTATTTGCGTAGAATTTAAAGAATTTTATTGTATTCTAAAAATATCGAAACTCATTTTCGCCTCTAATTAATAATTAACAAACTTACTGGGCCTACCTTCGTTTCATCGCGATTTTCTTTTGCATGAACAAATTGAAATTTTTATTTGTGGCTTATCGATTAAATTACTTAAACAAAACGTTCCACGAACCACGTGAAGAATTTAAATTAGTTTGGATATAGTTAGGATTAAGGCCGTGCTAACGTATATTTCGCTTTTTACGGGAAGCAACAAAAAATGATCCGAAGAAGAAGGATTAACTCAACAAAAAAATGAATGAAGGAATGAAAAAATATAACATGTTAAATCCATTTTTTCAGCTAGAAAAATTCCGACTTAAATATTTTAAAACGGACATTACATTCTTTATTAATAATTTTTTTTTCAACAGACGAACGAAATTTTTAAATTAAAAGTGAATATTGAACCTTCGAAGAATCTTACGTCCAGGACTGTTTTTAAACAAGGATGAAAAAAGCTAATTATTTTTCACTTTCACTTTGAATTGTAATGATATAATTAGGCTATATATAAAAACAATATGCTACAATTTGTAGAAATGCCTGGAAACATAAGTAGGTAGGAACATCCCATACTGGCAATTGAAGATTATTTGAGAAAAGTTCAAACCTGCTATCATCTGTCGAATTTGTCAAAAAAGACTTTCTGATTCATTTCTTTTTCAAACATCATTTCTCTTAAAAATTTATAAATTAAGAATTTTCCATTTCTAAAACCATACTTTCCGGAGCTCTATAATATTACTGAGTCTTTTTTAGGACTACCATTGAGATTGGTAGTCTTAAAATGGTAGTCCTAAAAAAACTCAGTAATATTATAGAGCTCCGGACAGGTTGAATATATTTAAACAAGGTGGGCCATTGAAAACGATACAGAGGCATTTTCGGTTAGTTAAAGATGGTTTTTCAAAAAGAACCTTTACAAGAAAATTTGTAGCCAAATCACTTAACCCCTTGGCACTGGGACCACAACCCCTAAAATTTTGAATGGCACGGTGGGGTATGTTACACCTCATTTGAAAGCCCGTTTAGCCCTGAATACTAAACGGCTAACATTTTCTAAATCTATCGATTTGTTTTCGAAATTATTTAATTGCAAGTTATGAACACGTTTTTAGTTTTTGTCGTTGAAGGAAAATGGTGATCGTTAATTTGCTTGATCGTTAATTAATAATGTAGCGCCACCACATTTTACGCAGACTGTTCGGTACAGGAGTGTTTTGGTTTTTCTGGAGTTTTCCCGGGATAATGGAATGGACGAAGAGGTGCTATAGAATGGTCCGCTCACCTGATTTAAGTCCTCTGGACTTTTTCTTTTGGGGTCATCTAAAAAGTAGAATTTATGAAAAAGAACCAGAGTCGCTGGAAGAGTCACGTCGGCGCATTATTGAAGAATGCCGTCAAATTACGCCACATATCCTCAAAAATATAAGAGAACGTTTCTAGCGGAATTTGTATTTTAGTATGGAATTTGGTGGCGCGCAATTGGAGCATTTGTTAAACACTGACAGAAAGTCTTTCTGACTTTCAATTGTGTTTTTCTTCCTTCAGTGTAGTTTTTGTAAGGGCAGATTGAACAATTACTTTACTTCCTTTAAACGAATGACGCTCATTTGAAATTAAATAACCTCGACAAAAAATTAATAAATTCGGAAAATGTTAACCGTTTAGTATGCAGGGCAAAAGGGGCTTTCAAATGAGGTATCACTTACCCCACCGTGCCATTTAAAATTATAGGGGTTGTGGTCCTAGCGCGAAGGGTTTAAGTGATACAAATTTTCTTGTAAACGGTGTCCCCCTAAAAAACAAAGTTGATGTGTCCGAGCGTTTTTTTAAAAATAATCTTGAACTATCCGAGAATCCCTCTGTTTCGTTTTCAATGGCCCACTTCAATATTCAGGCTGAGTTCCGACTTTATTAGGTAAAATTTTTCATGTTTTCCATTTTGTCCTTTTGTTTATTATTATTAATTATTACAAAATTTAAAATAAGTAAATTTAAAGTTATCAGATTAGTTACTCTACTGAAAAATAACGAATTATACAGTAGGGACAATATGATTTGAAGTTTTAATGCAACATATTTAAGTTGGTGTAATTATCACTTGATGTCAATAGTATACTTTGACATCAATATCAAATTTCCCATATCCAATAATTGGGTTGTTGAATAAAAAAAATAGCGATTTTTTTATATATTTTAAAACCTTTCTTCTTCTTCTTTCGAATAGGCCTACTTTGGACCACGCTTGTTCAACTGTCGGGATTTGATTTTTGCCCAGTATTGTCGCATCTTCTGCCGGTGTAATTCCTTTCTCTCTTCTGTCCACGGGTTACCTTTCCTGAAATCCACGGACTTCCTTTAGGGTGCGTCTCACAGACTTCTGTTTTTGAGATCTGGTATTCCCAGTTCTTTAATATCCTTCTCGGTCTCTGTCAACCAAGTGGTACGAAGTTTCTTGTTTTGCCAGAAGGTGAACAGACGCTTGGTTAGTCGGTTTGGAGGTTTTCTTGCAATGTGGCCATAGAAAGCTACCCTTCTTTTCCTTGCACAATCAGAGAGCATCTCAATATGTTCGTAGAGCTCAGAGTTATGCCGTCTTCGGAATTCATAATCTTCCTTTACCGGGCCTAGGATCTTCCTGAGGATTCTCCTCTCTCTGATTTCCAATTTCTCTATTAGACCCCTTCGGTTCAAGGAAAGACACTCCATGGCATATAGGGCTTCTGGTCGTAAGACTGATGTGTAGTGCTTAAGTTTCAGGTTGCGTGACAGGCATTTCTTATTGTAAGTGTTCTTAGTCAGCCGATAGGCTAGTTCTAACTTGCTGACTCTCTTGGATAATGATGCTCTTTCTGATAAGTTGGGTTCAATCCGTTCGCCGAGATACTTAAATTTCTCAGTCCTCTTGAAGTTTCCCTGTTCTAGTAACATCTCCCTGTTGGCTTCTCTAATGTTGGTGAAGAATTCTGTTTTCTCCAGCGACACTCGAAGACCCACTTTGGCAGCCTGTTTTCTGAGACAGTTTACCTGCATTGTTGCCATCTCAAGAGAATCAGCAGTGCCATGTCATCTGCAAAGGCCAGGCAATCTACAACCAGTCCATCGTTTTCACGTCCCAGGTAGATATCACTCTGAACACCCAAATTGTTCAGTTCCTTGCGCCATTCTCTCATAACCTTTTTAAGGATACAGTTGAAGAGAAGTGGGGAAAGTCCATCTCCTTGTCTCACTCCAGTTTTTATTTCGAAGCTTTCTGAAATCTCGCCTCTAAATTTAACTTTGGAATGGGTGTTGGTCAAAGTTTCTAGGATTAGTCTGCGGGTTTTGTTGTCTAGTGCTAGTTCCTGGAGTAGTTTGTTAAGCGTTTCTCTATCGATGGAATCGTAAGCCTTCCTAAAATCAACAAAGGTGACGACCGCCTTGCGGTTTCTCATCTTGGAGTATGCAAGTATAGTTTAAAGGTTGAGGATCTATTCAACACAGGATCGGGTCTTCCTAAAGCCCCCCCTGGTATTCTCCCAATAGACTATCCAACTGATTTTCTGCCCTTGTTTGTAACGCCTTCGAGAGAATCTTGTATATTACCGGGACGAGAGAAATTCCACGGTAGTTGTTTAGAGCAGTAAAATCTCCCTTTTTGTGAAGCAGAAGGATCAGAGCAGATTTCCAATCGGGTGGTAATTTCTCTGTTTCCCAGATGTCCTGGATGATCTCGGTTAGCTTGCGCACGGCATTGTTTCCAGCACCTATCCACAGTTCAGCAACGATAGAGTCCTTTCCAGCTGCCTTATTATTCTTAAGTAGTTGAATGATCTGGCCAACTTCTTCCAATGAAGGGGGAAGCGAGTCCGGGTTTGGTGTGGTTTGTTTATAGTCGAAGTCTTCGCTGGGTGGGTCACAGTTGAGTAGATTTTTGTACTTACTGAGCCAAAAGGTGGCAGTTGTTCTTGTCGTTATAAGCCAGTTTGCCTTGTGAGTCTCTGAAGTGGAGGCTTGGTACTTAGAAAATACGCTCCGTATTTTCTAAGTACCTGCTTAAAGGTTCCAAAGAAATCTCTGGAATTCTTTTTATCAAAGCTCTCTTCGGTTTGGGTTAGTTGGTTTTGTGTGAAGGTTCGCTTGGTTCTTCGAATTATCTTGGCTGTAACCTTTCTTTGTTCCAAAAATGTATGCCAATTTTCCTTGGTCTTTTTAGAATTCCACTTCAGCCAGGCTATCTGTCTTTGGGCTATTGCATTGTCACAGTCTTCAGTCCACCACGGATGCTTCCTTCTTCTAGTGAGAGGGGCGAGTTCATTGGCCGCCTTGACAAGAGTCTCCTTCAGTTGGTCCCAGTTGTTTAGGTCTGTGTTGTTCAGTCTCTGACATAGTTCTTGACTGTTCTTGAGTCGCTCGACGTTAAATTTTACCGTTTTGGAGGTTCTGTATAATCTAGTGTTTCTAGGCTGGAGTCTTATTTTGATCTTTGAGAGGTAGTGGTCTGAGTCCAGATTGGCGCTTCTTAGTACCTTCACGTTTTTAATTTCCTTTTGAGATTTGCGTAAAATAGCCACATGATCTATCTGGAATTCACGCAGGTGGGTATTAGGTGAAATCCAAGTCTTCTGCTTCCTTGGCAAGTGTTTGAAGGCTGTAGACTTTATGATTAACCCAAAAGTCCTATACAGATCCACCAATCGTTCTCCGTTGCGGTTGGTTCGCTTATGCGCCGGATAATTACCCACTATGTTTTTGTATTTTTTCTCTCTTCCCAATTGAGCATTGAAGTCACCAATCAGTATGACGGTGTGCCTCTCTGGAAGTTTAGAGATAATATCTTCTAAGTCTTCCCAGAATTTATCAGTTCTGTCTGGATTGCGTCTGTTGTCCTGGTTGATTGGGGCATGTACATTGACTATACTGTAGCCCTTGTTTGCGCATTTGAGAGAGAGGATGGATACACGACTCCTCGGGGAGGTAAAGTCGGTGACTGAATCCAGTATCCTGTGACTGATTATACATCCTGTACCTAAGTGGGGAACGTTCTTTATTACCCGCTGACCCACTTGTCCTTTGAGGATTCTGTAGCCTTGGGACTCGAAGGCATGTTCGTCCGTAAATCTGGTTTCCTGTACTGCTGTCAGTATTATGTTGTGCCGTGTTAGTGAATCAGTCAAATGTTTCAGTTTACCCACTTTTAGCAGTGAGTTGGCATTAAATGTTGCGAAGAAGCTTTGCCGTCTTGGTCTGAGTTTACGTCCGGTGATTTCAGGATGCTCCGACTCATCCTTAAAGCATGTTGGTGCGGACTCCCCAGAATCCGAAGAATACCACCTGGGGTAGTGCATTTAGCGAGATTTTCCTTCATGCTCAGTTGAAGAAAATTCTTCATGGGACAGTGGCGAGCCACTGTCCCATGAAGAATATTAGAATACTAGAAGATAGATACTACCCAAGTTGTTAGCTTGGGAGGATTATTATTCGGGATTGTCACCCCTAGACAGGTCGCCTTCACTACGGCTAAGGAGTCCTGTCCACCCCACTCTTCCCAGGTGCTAGGGTCCGTGCGATTCTTTACCAAAGATGTTCAAGGGGTACGTATTATTATATTACTAGGTCCAGATCTGTTTTAGATTTGTTTGTTTATTCATAATTTTTAGTAGGTTTCTTTTATTTTTATTTTAAAACCTTATTATAAATTATTCGGATGTGCGATACGAAAAAAATTCAATTAATTATAAACAATTTAAAAGTGATCAAATTTCGAAAATAATCACGTGACTCCAAACGCTGAATAATTTGTTTGTAACGTCGTAAGTGAGAAACTTCATTCTAACATTCAAACATAATCATTCTTTATAAAATCGTCGTTTTAAGATTTTTTCAGCGCACTGTTTAAAACCATTAGTTTCGACGTTTAACAATGGGGGACATGTAAAAACATTTTTTGAGTGGTTCTTTTTGTAGTACTCCACACGATGGTACGAAACAAGCACGATAACATTTAATATTTGACTTTTAATATTTGACATATTTGACATGTCTACTACAACTACTGTATCAACAAAGTCATGCACGGGTACAAATTACATATTTTACGTCACAACGGTAACAGGCCTGCTTTCGCTACCGAGTTCAAAAATATATTTTCAATTTGTTATAACTTTTTAATTTCAACGAAAAAAAAAAGAAAAAAAAATTGTTTTATTATAAGACTTAAATATGAGCATTATAAACGATTTATAACAAAAAAAACAAATACCCAATTTTATAGAACTAATATATTTTTTTCAATATTCAATTTTTACTTATAGTCGCCAAAATCGAAATACTGTGCTGTCCATTCGTCGTATCGTTGCAAAATTCAAAAAGAATTTTATTCTTAATATACAAGAAAAGAAACCAATATATCTGCTGTAAGAGATATCGATTTGTAAATACTTAGCGACCCCCATTATAAAGACTTATCGATTCCTGATCGTTCTCAAGAATTATGCTAGTTGCGTTTACGCCCTTTAAATTGTGACTTAATAACTGAAGACACTAGCTCTCGTTAACGCTTTATCGTTACGTTTTATCGCAACTCTCGTTTGTTTCTGGATTAGGCTCTAAAACCACTAGAAATTGATCAAATTTTAGTTGAATTATCAACAAAACAAAAATACTATATTTAAAATAAATATCGAACGATTTAAGGTAAATAATACATTCATAAAAGTAGGTTTCATTTATATGGTCATTTATATAGGCAAGTTCATTTAAAAATCGTACCGTCTTTATTGAAAAAACCCTTACAAAATTAACAATACATACCTTGTCATACCTTACAAAATTAAAAACTTGTACAATATCAAATAAAACTGCACATAAGGGTTTAGACAGGACTAGTTTTCAAAACCATTTGAAATAACTTTAGAAAATAAGTAAATGTTTATCCAGAGCTATTCTTTTCGAAGCCTAAGAGAGCTTTTACCAAATCTACAATTAATTAAACTTGATAAAGTTGTGTAAAAAGATGAAATATGACTATATCAACATCTAGTTGATTCATACTGCTGACTTTTAGCTACATATACGAAATTGTGTCTATGTTTATGTCTATATTACTTTTGAGGTTTCGCATTTTCAAGAGGAAATTTCCATCAAGCTGTTATGTATCTACCTACATCTTGTGGCTTTGTATTAATTGGGGATTGGTAACTTTTATTTGTGTGCTGGTTTGGTTTGCGCTTAATTGCCATGACTTTTGCTATTGTAACATTCATGTTTGCATCAGCCTATATTTTCTCATTTGTCATCGGTATATCTTATGTTATTATGTTAGAATAAGTCACCACCGTTAATCTGCTGAATATAATCTGAAAATATACGATTACTCAGAATAGAGAAAAATTTTTAGTGTTTGATTATGGACCAGTAGAAGGTAGGATTTTGATATTTTATACAAGGCGCAATTTCCAATTACTTGCAAAGTCGCAGCACTATATGCTGCTATCTGGTATGCAGATGAAACATTTAAAACTGTACCACCCTTGTTTGAACAATTGTATAAATTACATTACTTGCGTGAACATATTGTTCTAGCATTAATTTACGCACTCCTTCCAAATGAGACTGAGCAATGTTATATAAACTTTTAAGAGCTATTAAAGCTTGGAACCAACATGTAACCCTCGGAGTATTATCATAGATTTTGAGCTTGCAATGGCAAACGCTGTAAATGTTGAATCTTGTTCCCGCAAGAAATTTCTCAAGGATGTTTTACCCTGACTCTGAGTTTGCATTATTAAGCATACGAATGTTATCGGCATTAGCTTTTGTGCATCCACATCATGTAGGTTATTTTGCGATCAAAATGTTTTACCACCCGAAACTCAGTTGTGTTTAATTATTTTAAAGATACGTGGATTGGCCGGCCAGATCGTCGGTCACCTCGTTTTCCCTTTCAGACGTGGCACTGCTTTGACGCAGTTCAGAAGGGTTTTCCAAAAACCAACAATTTAATTGAAGGTTGGTATAAAGGTTTTCAATCACGAGTATGTGCCAAACATACAAATATATGGAAATTTATTGGAGCTATCAAACGCCAACAATGTTTGAACGAGCTTCGAATAGAACAGTACATAAATGGTCAAGAACCACCCGCTGGAAGAAAACAATATACAGATTTAAGAGATAGACTTACACGGATTGTAAATTCGTTCGAACCCAATGTTCATGTCAAGAATAGCATACGTTGAATAGCACACAATATTAGTTGTTAATTATATAGGTGTTACTTCGATTAATCGTATTTTGTGAAAGTTAAACGTATATAATATGTATATAATATGTTCTTTCAGTGATTTAATAAAATATATAGTATATTAAATGTTATGTTATTTCAGTGATTGAAAAAAAATAGGGTTAATTATAGGATTACTTCAAAAGTATTTGATATTTCAATTATAATTTCTATTAGAACAAATTTTCATTCGAATAAAATTCCATTCGAACAGATGTTAGAATGGAATTTTGTATTTGATTTTTCTCTTTCGAGCAAATTACTTTAGAACAAATTGCTTTCGAACAACTTTAAGAATACCGTGATTTTTAACTTACAATTCACATATTGTTGGCAAAAGTTATTTAATATTTTAATTTTGACTAATCGATATAATATTTGAATTGTTTTTAGAAGTAAGAAATAGAGCAGAAATTGTTTTGTAGGTTCTTTATATGAAATTGAACGATCAAACGAGCCCGCCGAATGCGGGCGAAGTTCGATCGTGATTATACGAATCATATATTATATTATACAATATTATATAATATTATATTATATTATATAATATTATATTATACATTGCTTACATTTCACACTTTTTAGAGTTTGAAATTTGGCGCCTAGGCAAGTGTGGACTAGCTGGCCCGGCCCTGTACAGTCATATTTTTAGCGATTTTTGTAGTTGAGTTTTCCATGCAAGATGATCTAGGGCATGTTTATTAACGGGTACATGTAGGTAGGATCGAACTTCGATCCTCCGAATAAACTTCGATCGAACGATCGAACTTCGCTCGTTTGATCGTTCAATTATACTACACGTCTCGTTCTCGAAGATAATTTGTAGACTTTTAGCGTATAGGAAAACACGTTCAATTATCATGTAACATGACTGGAAACCAGAAAGAAAAGAGTTACCGTGCGTTAGATAATACAGATTTTGCGAACGTATCGTTATTATCTTGGATCGGGCGATTGTAAAGTTTTGCGAAGGTCTGTGACCGTCGAGGCTAACCAGCAGTACGTCTGGTTGTGTCTATATCCACTTCCAAACCCTGCCACTGATACTGCAGCATATTTTGTACTATGTGCTGTGAAGTGATTTGCATCAATGCCTGCTTTAGACAGCAAGGATTTTTCCCAGTGACCAATCGTTTGAGAAGTTACGTTTTTGTATGGCTTGGTGTTTGATAAGAGTAATTTGTTGTTTTGCTCATTTCTTAGGTCTTTTGCCTTATTCAAGTAGTGAATTACAGCTGTAGCGACACATAGCCCAGGTTTTTCTTTATAAAAAAGATAGTATAAGCTCTGGCTTATTTCTTTCGGGCTTGGACATTTTTATCAAGTCTGGTATTTTTATTGTTATTTTGATATACCTGATCTGTTGCAGTTCAAAGTCCCATAGCTTGCTCCGCTTTCTAACGGAGCTAACTAAACGTCTAACTTTCCGTTAGAAAACATATTATAGTATATTTACTGTAATTGCGTTAAGTATTTAATAATATTTGATGTAGTAAATTTCCGCCATAGCTTTAAGGTACCTAGGTATTGTTTGAGTGTTGATAGTGTTATGGCCTTGATCATGATTTCTGTAGATGCTTCATTTATTCCTTTACTTAGGAACGCTTTGCGGACAAGTTCCCTGCCACTAATGAAAGTTTGTGTGCCAGTGGATGTACTTCTTTAGCTTGGAAGGAGACAATAATAAATTTTTCTGAGGTTTTAAAAACTAAACGCTGTTCGGTAAGTAGTGATTTAAATAGCGGGTTCCAGGGTTGGGTTGACCATAATGGTACCACGACTTATTATTTTTCGCGAGTTCTAGGGGTAAGTGCGAAAGAAGGAAAAAACATAGATTTTTCATTGGTTCACTTATTAGTAAATACATCTACTGTCATCGCGTTTGGATCTGGGAAGCGAGAAAAAATGTAGGGCATTTTCGATTCAACCCTGATGTAAAAAAGGTCAATTGCGAGAATTACTAACTTTATTGATTTTTTTAAATTACTCCTTAAATAACTCCCATTCTGTATCTATATTAGTGATTCTCGATGCTAAACCAGCCTCTTTATTCATAACTGACGGGATGTATGACGCCTAAATCCAGATTTTAGTCCTCTCGCACCATTGCCAGACCTCTATTGCTGCATTTAAGTGGGGATATTGAATGCCGCCTGTCCTATTGATATAGGAAATTGCAGACGTTTTATCAATTCTTAAGAGAATTTTGCCGTCTGATACTTTGTTCGGGAAACATCTTAGACCAAAGAACGCTGCTAATACTTGTAGATAGTTCATGATAAACTTTCTTTCCTTCTTCGTCCAGAAACCATGAGCGTTCACGTCATTACAGTGTGCACTCCACCCGGTCAGAGATGCATCTGAAGATATCTCAAGTTTACACTGTAGTGTTCTAATTAGGTTAGAACCTGTTGGTGTATTTATTTTCCAGCAATTATTTTCTTCCATTATTAGTTTATTAACACTATTTCTAACATCGTAGTCGTTTACACTTAAAATTAAGGCTAGTTATTTTTGCGTTTCTAGTCTTTTACAGTAGATGGATCTGCCGTTTGTCACCACAAGTCTATAATCTACTGTTTTATAATAAAACCAAAGTATTTGAATTTCTGATTTGGAGTTTGTGAACTTTTTTGGTGGTTTATGACAAGGATATACATAGGCATCCCAATTGTTCCAACATGTTTTTCACCAAATTTGATGATTTTTTACAGGATTCATATGAATTTCCCACAATTAATAGATCATCAAGGTAAATAATTGATGAAGTACCTAATTATCTATTTGTTTCTTTTTTCATAACTGGTTTCATAATTTTTGTATAAACAAAAGGACTTGTGCATAAACCAAGGGGAAGGCATAAAAAACTGGAAGAGCTGCTTCTTAAATTAAGATTTTTAAAATAGGAATATAGTAGTAAATATCTTTTAGATCTATCGCAGACATATATGATCCAACAGATATCAATTGTTTGGTGGACTTAAAATCTTCTTTTTTTTTAATGGATTGTATCGATAAATGTGATTAGATTTTTTAAATTACTAATAAATCTACTGGGGCCATCTGGCTTGTCAACTAAGAACAAAGAGGAAATGAATTCATTATATTCATTTTGACAAGGCTCTGTTACATTTTTAGCTACGAGCTTATTTATTTCATGCCTACTTTTTATAATCCCATTTTTAGCCCAATTTTGGTCTGCTAATGGTTTTATTTGATATGGATTTCTCTGAAAGGTATTTTATAACTCTTCAGACAATCTAGGACAAATTTATCCTAGATAATTTATTCTCAGTTTTGCGTTAATTATTTTAGACAGCCTGCTGACTCCTCTACCTCATCTACTTCCTTAGGGGCTGCTGGTGATTTGATGACTGACTCGATGTTTCTGTCGTATTGCACCACTTGCATTGAGGTTTTGTTTTTATTGGAGTTTCCTTTTTAGAGTCAGAATGCTCTGCTAGCATTTGTTGCTTCTACGTCTTCAGTAAGAGCTATTGCTTGCTTTTGGGGATTGTTGGATGAGATTACCTGAATCAACATTTTATACAGATTTTCTTCTAAAAAAGGAAATTGTTTTATAATATGGACCTTTATTGTAAATATTTTTGTAATTTCGTCTAATGGACAGTTTTTCGTATGGATTGTTAGTCGTATGGACAGTTTGTTGTATGGACAGTTTGTCGTACAGACAGTTTGTCGTTTGGACAGTTTGTGGTTTGGACTGTTTGTCGTATTGACAGTTTGTCATATGCGCAATTTTTCGTATAAACAGTTTGTCGTATAGACAGCTCTTTCTACAAGTTATTTCTGCACAAAGATATACTCAAGTGTGAATGAATCACCACACTTAAAGATTTTTTATGTAAGTATCTCATAAGGAGGTAAAATACTTTTTATGTGATATAAAGACAGTTTGTCGTATATACAGTTTGTCGTATAAACTGTTTGTCATAGACAGTTTGTCGAATGGACAGTTTGTCATATAGACAGTTTTTGTACATGTTGTTTTTGTACAAAATCATACTTGAGTGTGAATGAGTGTGAATGAACCACCACACTTAAGTATTTTTTAAGTAAGTGTCCCGTACAGAGGCTAAATACTCTTTGTGTGATACTGGTTTCATATGGAAACTCATATATCTTTTTTGTTCTACAGGCAGTTTGTCGTATGGAAAGTTTGTCGTATAAACAGTTTGTCGTATACTGTTTGTCGTATACAGTTTGTCATATAGACAGTTTTTGTACAAAAACATACTTAAGTGTGAATGAATGACCACACTTAGGCATTTTTTAAGTAAATGTCTCGTATGGAGACTAAATACCTTTTATGTGATACTGGTTTCGTGTGGAAACTCATTTATCATTGTTATACAGACAATTTGTAGTTTTTATACATGTTGTTTTTGTGTAAAAAACCTACTTAAGTGTGAATGAATCAACACACTTAAACATTTGTTAAGTAAGTGTCTCGTATGGAGAATAAATACTCTTTATGTGATACTGGTTTCGTGTGGAAACTCATATATCTTTGTTATGCAGACAGTTTGTCGTATAAACAGTTTGTCGTATAGACAGTTTGTCGTCTGGTCAATTTGTCATATAGACAGTTTTTATACATGTTGTTTTCATTCAAAAACATACTTAAATGTGATTGAATCAACACATTTTTTAAGTAAATGTCTCGTATGGAGACTAAATACTTTTTATGTAATAATGTTTCGTACGGAAACTCGTATATCTTTTTTGTTATACAGTTTGTTGTTTGGACAGTTTGTCATATGGACAGTTCGTCGTATGTACAGTTTGTTATATAGACAGTTTTTTGTAGAAGTTGCTTTTGTACAAAGAAAAATATAAAACATATTTAAGAGTGAATGAGTCCACACTTAATCATTTTTTAATTGTCTCGTAAGAAGGCTAAATACTTTTTATGTGATACCTGCATTTCCATTCTGATTTTTATCAGTAATTTTTATTTAATTCTGCCAGTTTACAAACGATGTTTTTGAGGTTATCGATCTGTTTTAAAAGTTTTTCCAGTCTTCCATCCGTTTTTTGTTTCTTCCTATCCCTTTTCGTGATCGTGAACATGAATTTCTCTTCTTCTAATCTCCTGACATTATTATAAACCTTTTTTTAAATTTGGTAATTTTTTATACTTAGAGTACTCAGTACGTATGAAACGTCAAGCACAACGAACAAATATGACTGTACAGGGCCGGGCCGGCTAGTCCACACTAGCCTAGGCGCCAGATTTCTCTAAAAAAACTCTAAAAAGTGCGAAATGTAAGTAATGACGAGTATACTACAAATTATCAACGAGACGTGTAGTATAATTGCAATTAGGTTGGTTTCGGGTTGATGATGAGGAGACTCGTGTCACACTTGAATATGTCTAAAGGGTTCGTGTAGAGCTCGACTTTTACATTTTAATAACTTCTTTGCTTTGTTACACAAAATCATAAAAATTAGTTGCTTTTTAGGTTAAAATTAACAAACAAAATTCAGTTGTATGATAAGACTACAATATACTTTATATTATATAGTTTTTCAATAAAAGGAACTTAATTAAAAATTATTTAGGAAACGGTTCATTTACGGTTCAATTATTTAGGGAAAAGATCCATTTTAGGCTAGGATTTATTTAGTTATTGATATATTGATTTAAATTACTCTTTCGTGAATTAAACTAAAGTAAACTGGAAATCCTTGATCGATATTTTTTATTTGTAAATTAAAACTTCCTACAAAACTGAACACATTTACATTCCTATACACAAAATTCGTTAAAATTCCAACTCTTTCCCAACGGTACGATAGATATATGTTACACACAATTCCGCTACACTTCCATAGGATAACCGACTCAAAAACGAGCCCTTTAATTAATCGGAACAAAACGTTGAAACAATACGTATTCATTACCTCTTTATCAAGCTAATTTTGATTTCCTATGTGTTGCTGAGATATATCTGGACTAATAGACCTTTTCATAGTTGAATTTTTTTTTGTGCGTATGAGTCAATTTCCGCCATGTTTTTTAACCAGTGAAAATGAACAGAAAGTGCACGAAACTTTTATACTCTCGCCTTTCAAACTTGGCGAACGCGCATGCACTTAACTAACCCTAAAAAGGTCTATTACAAACGTCTGGCAAAAAAATATTCCTCGAGTAATACATGAAGAAAAATAATGGGACATTACAAAATTATTTTTGTTTTGGAATGTTTATTTTTGTGAACTTGTTTGTAGAAAAAGTTTGAAAAACAAGTTATTTTTAATAGGTGTTCTTCCATGTTATGGATAATCCCTTTAAAAATTTATTAAAAGTACTTTTTTTAACAGTAATACCTTTGTACCACACATTTTAAAATGTTAAAATTATATGTTTAAAAAGTAATTTTGATCGTAAAAAAAACTTTATTAAATTTATCATAAATGATTTCGGTCATTTTCAAGTACTTGAAAATGACCGTCAACGTCGAAACTTAAGTCGTGGTATGTGTATAAATTTATATTACTGTGAATAACAAGTTATATAACATTTTTACATAGTCTAAGTTTGGTAAAAACATTATGAATTTTTCAATTCAATGTAAGAATAACATAATCTTCAAGATTCAATTTAAAATAATTCTACGAAATTCCTTAGAAACATAAATGATTGTTAAGTTATTGTAGAATATTAAGTTTGGTCTTGAGTTATTGTTTTTGAAAACGGACGGCTAAATTGAGGCAGCTTCCTGTATTGTTAAACTTTTAAATACATAAAACTTCGGTTTCGATTCGCAAAACAGAGTTTTAAATAAATATTTAAAAACAAAACAGAAGAAGAGGGGATTAATTCCCCCATCGGTAGAAGGGGGACTTATGTGACTAATTTTTTTAATTTAAACGGTATGGTTTACTCATCAGATTTACTTAATAGTTAATAATATTTAATGAGCATTAAATAAAGCAACTGCAAGAATATTAGTCGCACGACATGAGTTACAGTCGAACAGTCGTACAACTGTTTTGTCGATAACACAAAATCCAAAAGGGCATGTGAAAATCATTCTGATGATAATTTAGACGAGATTCGACCGACGTTCTTTAATGTCAATATTTGGGTTTGTTGAGTTTGAAGATTTTATAACTAAGAAATGAAATACTTTGAGCCTCTTATTCAAAAGTAATATTTTTGTAATAGTTGCTAAACGGACTGCATTCCGTTAAAAATGTTAACATCATCAGTATAACTAATCTTACAAATTGAAAACAAAGCTTATATATCCTAATGGACATAGATAAAGGTGGGGTACTTTGACTGAAAAGAAAGAATGGGGGGTAATCGATTAACTATCTCCCTATTTTGTTCTGGTCTAGTCTTAATTACGGCGTCACCTCTTTCACCCTTATGTTAGTTATCATCACTTCAGATATTATTAATTATAAATTAAAGTGTAATTAACAAAGTCAAACGACGCCGACACGGCGCCAATAGTTATAACCAGACGCAATGCATTTTACTGTAAACATTCTACTATAAATTGCCAGAGTACCAGTGCCACCTACCCTTTAGCTACAAGCTCCTAATTCTCCAATATTTTATACAGGAAACGTCTCTACCAGAAAGCTAATTTCTGTCTAGAATCTAAATGTATCTGTGAAATGTATATATATTTTCTTTAAAATTTTAGATAATGCAAATAGTCACGCTACGTAAATCGAGTGATCGAGCTTCGTAAATCGAGAACATTTAAATCTGTAGCATTCAAATGAAATATCGAAAGTATTATTTTCGTAGAATTTGTAGAGAAAAATATATTTGTTTCAAGAATATATCTTTAAGACAGAATTTTTCTTAAGCGGGCACTCAATTTAAATGTTGTTATAACCATTCAACATACGGACAAGAAGCTTAAAATATCTCCCCATAAATAACTAAAATGTTTAATTAATTCTGCTTGTATTATGACTAAATATTAAAAAAATCCTCTGCAATCGCATTTATTAAAAGAATGAGCGGAATATTTCTTAGCTTAAATAAATGGAGCAGCTATTTAATGAAATGTTTCAGTTTATTGTAGAATCGCGATTTCATGGAATTGGATAAAATGTCTTCTCAATTCATGAAACTAGGATTATTACGAACTTTTAGTCAGTTTAATATGCATATTTTCTTACTCCTGGTAATTAAGAATATTCGATTCCTGAGTTGAATCTAATATTAATTTGGTGCAGTGCAATTTGTTTCTTCAAAATTCAGGACAATATTAAAGTTTTATTAGGGTTTATAGATAGGAGTAGAAAATAGTTTTGTTAAATAATTATTGTTTGAATTCGCGGAATTTATCCGAAATCTTTTAAGAAAATGTGAAAAATAGGAACTTTTGCCTAACATGTACAATACAGAAATTGTAGATCAAAGGCTTTAACTATTTATAATTTACGTTGAAATGTTCGTACAAAAAATAATCAAAATTGATTATATATTTTAACTTACTTATTTAATTTGCTTTTTACAATTATTTTGTTAATAATAAATATTCAATATAGTTTTCATAGATAAATTTTACAAAAAAATATTATAATTTATTACAATTTACAACTTAAAAAATAATATAACGTATTATTAGTACCAAATATTGATTACTAGTAAATTACGAGTAAAATAATAATAAATATTTATATATATATATATATATATATATATATATATATATATATATATATTCAATAATGATAAATATTGTTTTTTGTCTTAAATAGTATAGCGGAATAAGATTTTTTTTTAAATCAATTTTAAAGCTACATTACACGTAATTCTGTAAAAGGAGTGAAGTGAGTGGAGTAAGGGTGTTGGTGGATACTCGAGAATATTCTCATTTTTGTGGGCGGCATGAATGTAGGACGTTGTTATCCTGGCCAAGTGTGGTTACGCGGCACTTCATATTTAGATGGAATGAACACTGCTGAAAACCCTTTGAAAAGTTTTCGGCATTAGTAGATAGCATTGTTCTAGCCCTAAGCTTCTTTTTTTAAGCACGTTTACGTTCGTACAAGTGCGTTTGGAATATGTTCACACTCGTACCAATATTTATCCTAATAAGGACCAGCTAAGAGGTCAGAATAGTTTCACCCCAAATACCGTTTTAAACTCGGTGCCGTAAGTACTTGATAAGTTACTAAATTGAAATGAAATAAGAAGCCTCCATATTTCATGAAATATGCATACTTACATAAAATAGTAAATGTTAAATTAATAACTTTCTGTTTTAAATCGTAATATAAATTACTTTTTGTATGATTATTTGAAATCAGTGATCTATATCAGGGGTCGGCCAAGCGTGGCCCGTTAAAAGTTTTGGTGTGGCCCACCAAGCAACATATTTTTTCTAAGAATTTGCTCTGTTTATGCAAGTATGCATGTACTGCACTCACAGTGCAATCACGCTGTCTTGTAGAAATATGTATTCCACATATTGCGTTTTGCCAGTGAACACATTCACGTTGAGAGGATGTGTTCACTGCGAATGCGAAGCGAATGACGTGTTTTTGTATTAGACAGATGGTTTATGTTACTTTATTATTTGATATAGGCAAATTTGTAATTAGAAATACGAAAATTATTTTCATTTTATTAGTAAAACAATTAAATGAATTAAATGCCAAAAAGCAAAAAAAATAATGAAGAAAACCGCGCATTTAACGAAAAATGGACTTTTCATTATTTTTTCATTAATAATTACAAAAAAGCAATATGGTAAATTTGCAAAGAATCCAAGTGTGTTTAAAGATTTTTTTTTGAGTCTGCAAATTCAATATGCTATAAAATAAAATTGATTCTTTGCAAAAATGATTAGAAATGCAACAAAACATTTTTTTTTAAATGTCATAACTACATATTTCGAAATTAATTGCTAAGCATAGCAAACCATTTACGGATGGAGAGTTCATTAAAAAATGTATTTTAGCTGCTAAAGGAAATTTGTCCAGATAAATTTAAAAAAATCGAAGATATTAGTTTGCCTACACATACAGTAGTTCGACGAATTGTAAATATAACAACTAATATGTTTAATAAATTAAAATAAAATACTTCACTTCAATTTGATTATTATTCACTTGAGTATTATGTGCTTGATGGAAGTAACGATATAACCAGCACAGCTCAACTGCTCAATTTTATCAGCGGAATTGAAGAGAGCGTGAAACCGTATCCGTGGAATTTGACAGAAGAACTTGCTGCATTCAAAAGTTGTCATAGAAATACAAAAGGCCTAGATATATTTTTGCATCTATTAGATATTCTCAGTATGTACGGTCTCAAGTGTAAAAATTTTAGAAATTTGACAACTGATGGTGCAAAAAACATGACAGGTCACAATACTGGTTGAACGGGGTTGATTCATGAAAAAAATAGAGAATTGAATATTACAGCCTCCACCACAACTCCATTATTATATTCAATATGCACTTTCTGCAAAAGTTGTAAATTAGAAAAATGTTATGAATATTGTTGTAACATCTGTCAGTTATATTTGCACAAATGGTATGAACCATCGAATATTTACAGAATTCAGAAAACGAAATAGATGTAGAATATGAAGATGTTGTGACCTTTGCTGCAGTAAGATGGCTTAGTCGTGGGAAAGTTTTAAATGGATTTGTTGAGGTTGAAATGTTTTTGACGGAAAAAGGAAACAATTATATATTTATATATATATATATATATATATATATATATATATATATATATATATATACATATATATACATATATATATATATATATATATATATATATATATATATATATATATATATATAGACATGGGTGAAATTTCAGAATCCTTTCAGATACTCACAGGTGTCAAACAAGGAGACGGCCTCTCACCAATTTTATTCAACATGGTCTTAGACAATATTGTTAAGTAGTGGGAGGAAAAGTGAAAGGCACACAGCTAGGAAGAACACGCGAAATAAAAACAATCATTAAATGTTTGGCATTTTCAGATGACGTTGCCATAACCAGCAATAACACACAGGAGGCAAAGGAAGCACTGGAGCGATTACATGAAATAGCCGCTAAAACAGGTTTACAGATATCTTATGAGAAGACACAATACATGGAACGACATACCAACAATGTACATACCATACATACGACTTATGGATCTATACAAAGAGTGGAAAAATTTAAATACTTAGAGGAATATATACAAATAGGAGGATCAAACAAGATGTCTAACATTAACGAACGGAAAAACTTCAGAAAGCACACAAACATACATGGTCACATTATAATAAGAAAAGCATATCAAGGCAGGCCAAACTCAAACATTACAGAACAGTTGTATTTCCTGAAGCATTGTATGCGTCAGAAGCGACCACAATTGGAGCATCTGGCTCATAGAAACAGAAAAAATTGGTCGCAAAATTCTTAAAAAAATATATGGAGCAGTACATAGAGATGGGATATGGATGAAAAGACCTGCCAAAGAGCTATATGAACACACCGACAGACTCACAGATATCATGAGAAAACGAAGACTAGCTTTCTGTGAGCACATACAGAGAATGAACAATAAACGACATACAAAAAAAATCTTTGATGTAGTAAACAGTTCAAGTAGGAAAACAAATTGGTTTCATGAAATAGAAGATGATTTAAAGCAATTTGGGATCAATCAGCAAATGATTGGGAAAGAAGTGAAAGTTGTGTCATCATGAGATATTTAAGTTCAAACACTGTCCATATGGGCAAAAATGTAATGTAATGTAATATGATGTAATAATATATATATATATATATATATATATATATAAATATATATATATATATATATATATATATATATATATATATATATATATATATATATTATTACATCATATTACATTACATTACATTTTTGCCCATATGGACAGTGTTTGAACTTAAATATCTCATGATGACACAACTTTCACTTCTTTCCCAATCATTTGCTGATTGATCCCAAATTGCTTTAAATCATCTTCTATTTCATGAAACCAATCAGTAAAAACCTTTGTTACCCTAAGGTGTAAAGGTACTTTACAATTACAATCTTAATTGACTTATAGTAACTTTAATATAATCTTAATATATAACCTTTGTTACCCTAAGGTGTAAAGGTACTTATTACATATTATTACTTATCTTATTTTTACTTATCTTAATATACCATACAATAAATCAAATTAAAACTATAAAATAGGATCAACCCATTTCATGCTTTTTGCATGTTTTTTGCCATGCATTTTGCCACTCATTCCAGGATATTCCTCGTTCCTTCAACCAATCTGCCACAGCTTGGTTCCATGTTTTCCTTGGTCTTCCTCTTTGTCTGTTCTGTGTAGATTTAGCTAGCCATATCCTTTTTGTTTGTCTTCCTTCCTCCATTCTTACTAGATGTCCAATCCATTTTATTTGCCTTCTTTCTATGCTTTCCAGGACTGGTTCGATATTAAGTTCTGCTCTAATTGTTTTATTTCTTATTTTATCACTTTTAGTAATATCTTTAGCGCTTCTTAGGCATTTCATTTCTAGCGCCTGTAATTAACTTTTCATTTGACTGCTTAGCACCCAGCTTTTACCACCCTATGTCAGAATTGGTTTGTAGATAGTATTTTGCACTGTCATTTTCGTTTTCTTCGATATATCTTTGTTTCTTATAAATGTGTTATTAAGTGCATAGAACAGTTTTGTTGTATTTTCAAATCTGGTGTTGATTTCAGCCTCTTCCTTTCCGTAATTATGTATATTTACTCCTAAGTATTTAAATGTTTCTGTTTGTCTATATCTTTTCCATGTATTTTTATCGTTATGCTTGGTTCTCCTTTCCCGATGATCATTACTTTGGTTTTGGCGACGTTTATTTTCATATTTCTTGTTTCTAACGCCGTCTTCCAGATGTCTAGCTTTGTTTGTAAATCCTTTTCGTTGTTTGCATAAATCATTAGGTCGTCGGCAAAAGCACATTCCACTATTTCCACCCTCTACATGTTTCTATACCCTACTTGTAGTTTCTTTGCTTTTCTCTTTCTTTCTTTTATTATGTCATCCAGGACTACATTGAATAGAGTCGGGCTCAGTACTCCCCCTTGTCTTAATCCCTCTTTGGTTACAAACTCCTCTGACTGCAAGTTTCGTTTTCTAAAATAGTTTCTTGTATTTTTATAGAGACTGAAAATAGCTCTTCCTAGCTTGTTACTAATTATTCTTTGTCTTGGGCTGTTCCATACTTCCATTATTGGGTTGCTATCAAATGCTTTTTCAAAGTCGACAAAGACTACATATATGGTGCGGCTTACGTTCTTTTTTATTACTTTCTTCATGGTAAATATGTGATCTTGTACTCCTCTAACTTTTTTTTAAGCTCGCTCTGGGTTTCTTCCATCTGGGCTTCAGTCACAGTTTTTAATCTTTTCTGAGGTATTCTCTCATATATCTTGACCATCGTACTCATCAAAGTTATACCACTATAATTATTGGATTTTTGGAATCTTTGTTGTCTCCCTTTTTATGGATTGGTAATAGTACTCCTATTTCCCAGTCTGCAAGTATCATTTATTCATACCAGATTTTGTTAAAAAAAATTACTAACATTTCTATTCCATTGTTGCCCATGTTCTTTACCATCTCTGTTGTTATTCCATCATGTATAGCCGCCTTACCCCGTTTTAACAATTTTATAGCTTCAATTACTTCTTCTGTCTTTATTTCTTCATGTATCATATTCCCTTTGTTTCCTATGTATTCGTTTTTTTCTTCTGTTTTATTTCCTGTATTATTTTGCTTTGTATATAACATATCTTCAAAGTACTCCTTCTACCTTGCCATTATATTTTTCTCGTTCTCTATTAAGTTTCCCTCTTTAGATTTGATGGCTATGCTGTTATTCGGTTTTCCTTTTCGTAGTGTTTTTAAGACTTTGTAAAATAACGTTTGATTTCCTTTGCTTCATCTTCATCTTGATCTTCTTCCATCTTGCCTCCGAATTCTTCCCAAGATTGTTGTTGCAATGTTTTCACTAATTCTTTGACTTTCATTCTCTGTTCTTTATAATTATTATAGTTCTCTGTAGTTTTGTTCGTAAGGTACTTTTTCCATTGTTATTTTCTGATTTTTACTTCCATTTTTACTTTGTGGTTCCACCATCTAGTTTGTTTTTTGGTTTTGTTGATTTTAATATATCCATGCATCTTCTATTGACATGCTGCTCATACTTTCTTTGATCTTAATAATCTCCGTTTCTATTTTCTCTTTATATATTATTAATTTGTATGTTTTAATTACTTGCTTATTTTCACACTCTTTGTTTATATTTACACTGGTATTTTCTTGCTGCTTTTTGTTGCCTAGTTTTAATTTTGTCAAAACTAGATAGTGGTCCGAATATATTTCAGGTCCTCGTCTTACTCTTGTGTCCTTTACTTCTTTCCTAAATTCCCAGTTGACTATTATATAATCGATTATTGATCTTTCTCCCCTATGTAAACATTCTCTCGTATATTTATGTGCCCCTTTATGTTCGAAGAAATTATTTGTTACTATAAGATTATTTAGCATACACAACTCTATCAATCTCCTTCCATTATTGTTTGTAGTGGTTTCTCCATGTATACCTATTGTCTCTCCAGATTTATAGTCTTTTTTCCCTACTCGTCCATTTAAGTAGGGAAAGATCCTTCGTTCGGGATCCTCCTCCTTATGGGGATTTACATGTAACCCTCCACCTTATGGGAAATTACATGTAATTCCTCCCCCTTATGGGAATTACATGGAAAATTTAGCCTACCCCTCCGTATGGGGAATCCTATAGAAAATAATTATGAACGTGGCCGAGCGTGTATGTGTAGATGGCGCCAGCGCTAGGTAGGGGCCACGGGGAGAAAGAGGGATTTAGACCGGACAATACCGGACAAGAGCGGACAATACCGAACACGAATAGACTAGCGGGAAAAGTCAAAATGAGCTGGTGGATGGCGAGTGTAGAAATAAACACAAATTGAATGACTGCAGCAAAATTTACACTATTATGCCGACGGAAGACCTTGTAAAAGATAAAAGAGGTGATATGATGCCGGGGAATATATTAAAATTAAAAAATTTCGTATTATTAAGAAAAATGCGTATACCCTTTGTTGTATAAGCAGATTTTGAATCAATTTTAAAACCTATTGATACATGTTCACCAAACCTCGACAATATTTATACCAATCAGACATATATACACGTACCGTACAGCTTTGCTTATAATATAAGATGCTCATTTGATGACTCATTAAGTAAATTTGTGACTTATGCCGGGGAAGATTGTCCAAAAGTATTTTATTAAAATCTTTATGCAGATGTTAAAGAAATATATATTAATCATTTAAGCGTCACACTTCCATTGATTACATTAACTGCAGATGAACAAAATTCATACAATGCGTCCACTTCTTGTCATATATGCAATAAATTCTTACAAGTAACAGACAAAGTTTTCGATCACGATCATTTAACGGGAAAATTTCGGGCGCCGTCCACTCAAATTGTAATTTGAATTATAAAATTCCTAAAATGATTCCTGTATTTTTCCTCAACATGTTAAATTATGAAGTACGTTTGTTTATTAAAGAATTTGGCTCTGACGAGGAAAAAATTGATATAATATCACAAAATAAGGAAAAATATATATCCATAACTATGTAGATAAAAAAAGGGGTAGAAAATAAAATGTATGTGAAATTAAGATTTACGGCCAGCTCGTTGGAGAAACTTGCAAAAAATTTAACAGATGAACAATGCATAGAAGTTAGAAATTTTTTCCCCAACAATGAGCACTCTATGCTATTAAGACTATATGCTATTAAGACATAAAGTTATTTTTTCATATAACTATATGGAATCATTTGAAAGATTGAATGAAACAACTATACCCGATAAGATATGTTTTAATGATTCATTAAACAAACATATTATCACAGACAAAGAATAAAATGTTGCACAGATTGTTTGGAATACATTTAATTGCCGAAATTTAAATGATTACTCGGACCTATATTTAAAGACTGACGTATTGTTATTGACAGATATTTTTTAACTAAATCGCAACGTATGCATCACCACATATCAACTTGATCCAGCTCATTATTATACAGCCCCAGGTTTAAGTTGAGATGCAATGTTGAAAATAATGGACATTAATTTACTTTTTACCGATATTGACATGCATCATTTCATGGCCAAAGGCATTAGAGGGGGTATTTGTCAAGGTTCACTGCGATATGCTAAAGCTAATTATAAATACATATCTGAATATAATTCCAATCAACCTAGCACGTATTTAACATATTGGGAAGGTAATAATTTGTATGGCTGGGCACTTTCCCAACTAATGCCTTACGGTGGATTTAAATGGTTGACGCAGACAAATATTAATGATGATTCACCTACTGGCTGTTTTATTGAAGCAGATATCGAGTATCCTGAATCGCTACAGGCCCCACATAATGATTTACCATTTCTCGTTGAAAATGTGATACCATCAAAATTTAATAATAAAAAACTTATTCCAAATTTAAATAATAAAGAAAAGTATATTTATTATCCACTACCGAAATTTAAAACAAGCATAAAATCACGGACTCAAAATTATAAAAATTAACAGAATAATAGAACTCCAGCAATCCGATTGGCTGAAACAATACATCGATTTGAATACAACTTTGCGACAGGCGGCTAAAAATGATTTTATAAAAGATTTTTTTTAATTATTGAATAACAGTGTGTTTGCTAAAACGATGGAGAATGTAAATAAACGAGTTGATATAAAGCTTGTTAATCATTGGGAAAATATTGGAAGTAAACCTGGCGCAGAAACACTTCTCGCTAAACCGAACATGAGAAGTGTTTCAACATTCACGGAAAATTTAGTCGCTATTCAATTTGAAAAATTAAAAGTTTGTTATAATAAACCGATTTATGTAGGGTTTGCCGTTTTGGATTTATCAAAATTGTTAATGTATGAGTTTTATTACGATTTTTTGAAACCCAAGTATGGTGTTATTTTATGCTACTGTGACACCGACAGTCTTATTTTGTTGATTGAAACCGATGATGTTTATATAGATATCAAGGAGAACATTTTTCAATGTTCGATACCAGCAATTTCGGGTCTGATAACGTTTTCGATATGCCGCTAAAAAATAAAGCTGTCTTAGGCTTAATGAAAGATGAGTTGGAGGGTGAGATTATGTTTGAATTTGTCGGGGTAAGAGCGAAAATGTATGCCCATTGTACAGACAGGGATAAAGTGAATTGGAAGAAAAAGGCAAAAGGTGTTAAAAATGTGGTGTGAATAAAGACATTAGTGTTGAGGATTATAAACACTGTATGCTCACCAGGGAGCAAATATATCGTAAACAACAAACATTTAGAAGCTACAAACACGCTATATATACCATCGAACAAAATAAAATTGCTCTTAGTAGCAATGACGATAAACGATACATTTGTCCTGACGACCTGCATACTCTAGCTTGGGGACACAAAATGATATGGGGCAGAAAATAATATTTGTTAGTGTTATAAAGATTTTCTATACAACTGTAAATAATGTCTATATATTTTTTATTTCATAAAACTGTAAATAATCTTTATATATTTGTTGTGTAAATATTGTTTATATATCTTTTAATTGTAAATAATGTTTATATTGTTTTGTTGTAACTTTAAAATATATGTTCTTTTATTTTAACTACTAATAATATTTTTATTGTTAATAGTGCTTATATTTATAATAAATGTCTATATAACATATATCTCTTTTTTACTATGGTACCCACTTGTTTTTAATCCAAGCGTGAATATCCTAAACACATGAAATATTTATATAACACGCGTGAGAGTAGAAATAAGAAAACGTGGTCTAGTAAACACCACTTAATTAATTTTATGTTTTGAATTTATACATTATTAATTCACAATTCAAATATAATTTTAAGGTTTCTTTGGTTAAATTTATTAGTATCAAGATTTAATCTTTTTTTTAGGATTTGATATACTATTAGAAGGATAATATAGTTTATCAGGATAAGGAAAAAAACATCAATCTGTAATGTCTACATTTATGAATCTAATAATAATTTAAATTATTCTTTGGAGGCAATTGTTTACGGTTAAAAACACTAACGCAAACATAAATTTTAAATATATATATATATATATATATATATATATATATATATATATATATATATATATATATATATATATATAAATATAAAGTATATAAAATAAATATAAAGAAAACAAAATAAATTTAAGGAAAATAATTATAAATATAAGAAAAAAATCTAAACGGGGAACCCCATAGAACCTAAGGGAAAAAGAGAAAAACACTCTTTCATTTATAAAACAGATTTTTAATATGAGAGAATACAAAATTATCATACCTCAGTTATTAACAATCGTGATTATCTCGTCCTGCGTTAATATCCGCTTCGTCGACCATAATGTTTCTATGCAGATACACATTCTAAAAAACCTAACCTAACCTAGCACCTCCATATATCTAGTAGGTACTAGCCAAAAACCAGATTCAGTTTCCGCATAAATTTTAGTAATTTTAATATGCAATTTTAAGTCTGCACAATCACTGATTTTTCATAACCTTCTAAACCTTCAGCAACTCTTTCATTCATCTTACAGCTGGTATAACACTACTGGAAATTAATGTGAGATTAACATCATCCATACCGCTTATATTATTTTAGGTTTAGCCCATCTCGCATATTTTTTCTAAGAGTGGGATGGTACAATTGCTGTAATCGTGAGAATAGTCGATATTATATAAGTTTATAGCTGACTATATAAATATCGAATGTTTTGGTTTCCTAAATATTTATTCTAATATAAACTTCTTATATATAACGTTCATAATTCTTGAGAATATATAAACATATTCGGAAACGATTCGACAATCTGATAATAAATATTAGTCCCCAAGATAATGAAAGGTTGTAAAATAATGAAAACTACATAAAATTTATGGTTTTATTAAAATTTACTTCAATACATTTAAATACTTATATAAACATTCAACATTTCTTACACTATACATAGAGTTTCAATAATATGATTTAACCATATATGTTTCATTTTAATTAAATTAGGTCAATCGTAAAATTCATCCTCGTCATCTTCCAAATTTATAACAATATATTCATTACAATGTAAGTAAGAATTGAAAATAGAATCTAATAACAGTTTTTTCAAATGTCCTTTTACAAAAATAATATTAAAACTATCTGAATGCAGAATGTGAAACTTTAAATATGGACATATGGAAATTATTGATTCTTCTACGAAAAAATTGCACGATCTGCAGCATCCCTCAACCACTAGATACCGTTTCTAGACACACACTGGGACTCAATAATACAAATTTCAACAATATCTACGCCACCAGAGTTTGTTAAAAATGATACACGTTTCTTTTACATAAGTCTAAATTAATTTTCGAACTATACCCGACAATGGAGTCTATTCAACGACGGCATCACACAAAATAAGGCAATAGGCTTGAGTGTTTGGTTTGATTGCTTGCGTAGCTTCAAACTCAATTTTTGAATCAACAGTTGATGATTTAATACTCTCATTTTGTTTAGATACATAAAATACAAAAAGAATATGATCTCTGAATTGAGCCATATCCAATATTGACTCGTTTACACCATCACCATAGTAACTGTTTTGGAAAGTGGCATACATGTAATAGAGTTGAGCATAATCACCATTATTCATATCAAGATTTAAATTATCATACGATTAAGAAATCGAGTTTAGATGAATTTTCATATTTCGCAGTGATGCATTATCAAATTTGGAAGCGTTTTTTGCATGGGTAACCCTTTGCCCCTCTTGCAGTGCAATTATAACATATCGAGGCTTCTCCAGAGCGGTAGATGTTTTTACAGACCATATATCTCTATCGGTATTTTTTAAAGCAGGTAGTTCAAATGCAACTCCCACTTACGAAACGGTATTAATATCGGTTTATTTTCTTTGAGTTTGTCCAATACACTCAATCGAGCTTCGTCATTGAGTTGAATATGGGGAATTCTCCAGTAAATTCTATCAATATTGAGAGTTATATTTGCATCTCCTTTGTAGCAGTTCACGTCAGTTCTAGCTCGTAGTAGAATTAATTCCTGCTTTACATTCATTAATATTTTTGCATAATCCTCAACAAAACCTAATAAATATTTTAATGGAATTAGAGCATAGAACCTTTTGTTCTTATCAAAGTATGTAACATTTGTAGCATTTTCAGCCCAGCTGCAAAGATCAAGTATATGCTGATCTCGCTAGGTTTTGGAGAGTAATCCTTTCATCGTGCTTGTAATTGTTACATCTCGATTTTTATCTACTTCAACTCCATTCAATTCATAGCGAATTTCATCAAATAAAAACTCATATGCATTTTTTCACAAACTCAAAGTTGTGTATAGTTGCTGGTGGAATGAGTTTTGGAAAATGAACGATTCCGCTCACATAAATATAACTTTCACTAGGGAAAGTGTAAATATCTTGGTGTTGTATCATTATACGAATCTCATCATTGTTTCGATAGTTTTGAGCCAGAGGGTAATATGTGTGAAATTCACTCTTTGCAATAGTCTCCTCATAGTCAACTTTGGAGAATATATTTATTCTATCCATACTATCGCTTTAACTTACATCCCAGAGATAATAGTTTATTTTTTAATATAGGTGTTAACTCTTTGAGATCTAAATGTCGAGTGGTAGAATTTATCGAAACAGCTGCTTTTATACGATTTCCTTGAAAATTAATTCCCATCTCCCTCTCTCACTTAATACACTTCAGCTTTAACGTACTAGTATTTTTTCACTTCTAAAATTCACAAGGCTGCCGTCTTGATCGAGAATTGTTAATGTGATGTTATCTATCACAGCCTTTATTGGTAAGTAAATAATATTCCGTGGTTCAATATTTATTGCTAATCCAGGATCAACATTAGGTGAAAATTCAAATATAGTATGTGATAGCGTGTTATTGTAGTAAACACCATGCACAATGTTACACACAACTCGAATACTATTAACTTTTATAATTTCAACTGGTAAATCTGACTCGTGTAATTGATTAACCGCTAACTTTCTTGCAGAAAAGCCCTACAATCTCCCTATTGAGCGACTATCAATGCAATCAATATCGTATTTACTCTTTATTTCACACTTTAGCGTATTATTGTTGGGTTTAATTGACCCAATTTGTATTGACCTCAATAGGTAAACACCTTATCTCGTCCGATCTTCTCGACGCAGGTTCCGCTAATCAGCTGATTTTGCAGAAAGAGTTCAATATCTGTTATCTCGTACAAGCCAGCTGGTATTTTAATTTGCTTACCGTCTGCCTATTCAAATAGATTATTACATTCTTCTTCAATATTCGGAATAGTATTGTATGTGTGAAATCCAATAAGTCCTAAGCAATATAATGTATCGGGGTCTAATTCTATCGATGGGTGATAATTCACAGAGTGCACATTAATAGTACTTTGCAGTGTGAAGGTCTGAGACATGACTGATGGATTTGTATAGTTGCTATCAGTTTTATTCTGTTAGAAATTGCAGACATAACTCCACAGTTGTAGCTTGTAGCTATTAAATACAGTCCACAGTTGTAGCTATTAAATTTCTGAAATCTATCATGATTATACACTATCTCGCTACCTCTAAAATATTTTATCAGCTCTGCAGGCGGTTGCAAGTCACCAAAGCTATCAAAGTATGTAACTAAATTCCCCCGTTTTTTATACGCAACCCAATGCGTGCCTGATCCTTTAGCAGAATCTAAATTTATCACCGCACATTTGTTGCATAAAGGTTTTCTCGATGGAAGAGAGTCACGCATAAACACACCACGAAAATGCTTAATGTGTTCTCGTGCAGCGTAGTTTTGAATATCTAAGTCTGTGAGCGGACGTCAAGGCAGCTTACTTAGTTTTTTGGGGACTGCTTTAAATATAACCCTAAACCTTTATTATATGGTTTGAGATATAGTCCACGTCCACTTAATGCAATTACCTCCATTGTCTTGTTATGTCGCTCTGATTCGGCTAATTTATTTCTAGCATCTTTGGAAGCGTTCACTGCTTTTGCAATTCCTGCAACGCCACCTGCTAGCGAACCAAGCGCACTTAGCCCTGCAGCGGTATCAGCGGTAGCATCCCACCATGTTTAGGTGTGGGGATTATACGAGGAGTACGAATTTTTCTGCGACCTCCTGCCTCCTTAACCGCAAGTCTAGCAGCTGCTAGAGCAATTTTACCAAATGCTCTCCCATCTAGATTCTTGAACTTTTCATTGATTCTTCCACTTTTGATACAACTCCACTATTTAGTGCAATTTTCTATTTTGTTTTATAATTAATACCCATTCCGAGTTTCCGTTTAATTTTCATAATGGAAGCAACAGATAATGCAGCTGCTTTTTCATCAAAATTTGCGTCTTCTGCTTTTACTCTTTTCAGCAGCTTTTTGAAGAACTTTATCAGCTCTATGTCGATCCGACTGAATGTTACTTTGTGAATATGCAATATCGTATTCTTTACATGCGCTGTCTAGAGGATTAATACCTGGGTCACCTCTTGCTAAACGCTTTTCCAACTTAGTACCCAGACCACAATACTGATAACCTCCAGGTATGTGTACCTAGAACGGGAGCTTGTTGATAAGTGAATTGATGATGCCTCTTCCAGCGTATATATTGCAAGGAATGTTTACACGATACATCAAATTTATATATAGTTGTTGAGCGCTGTATATTTTAGTATCATGCGGGTCGTTGAGCAGAAACTATCTCCACCGATCATGAATATTGATTCATGTGTTGGTGAAGGTATGTCACTATCAAAAGAGAGAAGTCATGGGATTTTGGTCCCGAATACGTTGAGATTTTTAATTTGTGGTCCATCAAATTGCGGTAAGTCCAACGTAATGTTGAGTTTACTGTTTGATGAGAACGGTGTAAAGTTTAAAAACGTATATGTTTATTCGAAATCGCTATATCAGTCGAAATATCAGTTTCTTGAAAAAGTTTTAAAATCGCTCGAAGCTGTTGGATATTTCCCATTCAAAGAGAATGTAGATATTATGAAACCTAGTGACGCAAAACCCGATTCAATTTTCATATTCGATGATGTAGCTTGCGAAAAGCAGGGTCTGATACGAGAATATTTCAGCATGGGACGGCACAATAATATTGATACTTTCTATCTGTGTCAAACATATACTCGTATCCCCAAACATCTAATACGTGATAATTCAAATTTTATAATACTCTTCAAACAAGATGATTTAAACCTCAAACATGTTTACAGCGATCACATAAGCAGTGATATGAATTTCGACAAATTTAAGGAAATGTGTTCAGAATGCTGGATAGAGTCCTATGGGTTTATAATTGTGGATAAAGATTGTAGCATTGATAAGGGGAGATATCGTAAATATTTAGATCAGTATATAATAATAGGTAAATAGATCGAGATAGTCAGTATACATCCAGACTGTTGGGGTGAGAGGACGTTTAAATCTGATTGAAACTGTTTAATGCTAATTGAAAGCTGCTTAAAGCTGATTGAAAGCTGTTTAAAGCTGATTGAAAGCTGTTTAAAGCTGATTGAAAGCTGTTTAAAGCTGATTGAAAGCTGTTTAAAGCTGTTTAAAAGCTGTTATAGAAAATACGGTATGATGAGTAGAAATGTTCCGCGTAGGCTTGTTGATGTTCAAAGATCTATTCGTAAAAAGTTACTATCTATGAAACTGAATAGAGTCGAAGAAGATGAATTATTAAATAAAACTTATAAATCACTAATCGAATTTGAAGAATTTAATAGACACTTCACAACAACGGCAGCAGAATATTTTTAGAAGTTGTAAACAAGGGGGTTCCCCCTCTAAGATTCCTAATTTATCCCTATCCAAAATGAAACAAGAATGTGGTGGTGAAGTTGGGACTAAACGAAAAGCAACTAATTTCTTACAAAAACCTAAGCGAGTACGCAATCAAGAAATTTCATATGACAATATACCTCGCGACGATGAAGATGTATTTGAAACGTTTATCGAAGATCTTCAAACTATGCATACTTTACCGAAGCCGAATGATTAGTATCATTAAACAGCAATTTGATAATTCCCATGATATCTATAAAACAAATATTGAGAATCAGTTAAAAATATTCAAAAATGAGATTAGTTTATTAAAGAAGCATCTAGATAAACCAGCAACAGTTGCACCTAATCCCTCAGTCATTACTGATAGGCTGGTCCCAAAGAAACGCGTTAATTTAAAAGACATTCCTCATGGGACGACGTCGCCCTCTTTAAACGAAGTCCGTTAAACAATATGTGTTTAATGAATTGCATAAACCTGCAGGAAAAAAATTTAACAAACGTAGAGTTATATGAAAAGGTATAGATGATTTATGGCAAGCAGATTTAGCTGAATTTGGTCCTTATGCTCATGAAAATAAAGGCTATAAATTTATTTTGGTTGTGATTGATTGTTTCCAAAAATTTTTGTCGACTGCTCCTCTAAATGATAATTCTGCAGCAAGTTTAACAGATGCATTCAAGAAAATTTCCCAAAAGAGTAATCGCACACCACGCAATCTACAAGCAGATCAGGGTAAATAGTTTAATAACCAACAATTTAATTCGTTAATGAAGAAGAAACAGTTTAATCATTACTCAACGTATACCATCAGGAAAGCATGTATGGCTGAGCGGGTTATTCGCACTCTAAAAGAGAAATTATATCGAGCATTCAGTCTAAATGGAAAATATGGTTGATACTCTATATTGGATGGGATAACTAGAGATTACAATGCAACAAATCACTCTACTACTGGTATGAAGCCCAAAGATGTAAATTTAAATAATGAGAAGCAATTACTCGAAACAGTTTATTAACACTAAATATTACCGACAGAGGTCGATTTCGAGTAGGTGATTTTGTACGTATTAGCAAACAGAAGACTGTATTTGCTAAAAGATATATTCCTAATTGGTCAACGGAACTGTTCAAAATACTAAAAGTTAAAATTTCTAGCCCTGTTACATATTTATTGGAGGATATTCAGGGTAGACCAATCCAAGGGGCATTCTACGAGTATGAGTTGCAAAAGGCTAAACATCACGATGTCTACTTGGTTGAAAAAGTGCTGCGTCGTAAAGGATCGAAGGTGTATGTGAAATGGTTAGGTTTCGATAATTCACAGAATAGTTGGATCGATGAAACTAATGTACTTTAAAAAATATGTACTAATTGTAAAATAGTGTTCTGCTTATAAATGTTAATAAATATGTATTTTTATTCTACTAATAACTTGGTTTTATTTCACCTCTCTCCTGAAGCGGAATAAAATGGATAAGTAAAACGATATACATTGTTAAATTTTTTTTTTTATTATAATTAGTAAAAAAACCATCAATATGATCCACATCAGTTGGTAGATTGTAATGTTTGTAACATGGGAGACAGGCGGCTATATCTTAATCTTCTTGAAAATGCGATGTAGTCACATCGACTGTAGTTCCCTGGGTCTTATATCTGTCATTAAATGTAATTTATACTGACTACAGCAAGCACAACACTTATTCATTGATACACAGTTGGTAACAATTTGTAGCATCTTGTTATCTTTTAATTTCTAATTTTAATTACTGTATTTTTATAATGTGTTGCTCCAATCGTGCTTTTCTTTGTACTAACCGTTCTACTGTATCGTTGGCGATCTTAACCATTACACTGTCGGGTTGATTCTATGCCTATAAATAATTTCCATTTGTTGTGCGCCAAAATCTCATACATATATTCAATGCTTTCAAAGTGCTGAGAAGATGTTTGTAGTAGGTTTTCCAACGTTGATGTGACGTCACAATCTTTTGGTAAGTTTATGAAATGCAACAGCCACTCGTTGTAATAATCGGCAAAGTTTAATGTTTTCAAACGTTCCAAAGGATAATCAATTAATTTAAATAAACCATCTAACTTATATGCCGCCTCTTGATCCAGATCGAATTGAATCCATCTCCTTTGTAATGTGACATATCCGCTTTTATTCCTTTTGGTTGATAAGTGAAAAGTTATGGTGAAGCTATTGCAAGCGGGTACTATTTTGGTATATGGTATTTCCGTATTTTGAGTTTCTGAGCTGCAGTTGGAACACTTCCTTTTAACTCCTCTTTGTGGTTTAATCGCTGATGTTGAGAAGAACGTATTCACCTTTTACAATTCAATTTTTAATGAGAACGATTCAATTGGGATTTATGTGAAACTTCTTTTTGAGTTGCATATTCGTACACAGTGATAATAGCCTCTAACCGCGCTGAATCCAGTAGAAATCGATATTGTCTTGGATATTGGATAGCTAACTTCGTTTATGAGTCGGCATTCACTTTTAATTTCTTCTTCGAAATCTTGTAGTAAGTCATCTAAGAAAGTAGGTGAACTTATACCCGAATCTGACATGGATACTGTTGGTGCTGCTGCGTTGATATAACTAATTTATTATTAGTAGTTTACGTCCTATTTATACTCAAACGAATATTCGATAAGCCAATCAAAATGCGTTGTATATGTCACGTGATCTAGACAAGCTGAAACAAGAAAATGCTGAGCCGACAGTTCAGTGACCTTGCATGTGTTCAATGACTTATCATGCGGAGTGTGCAATAAAATGTTTGCGTATTATACCCAAAAAAGAATATTCAATAACCCAATAAAAATACTCCGTATGTGTCACGTGATCAATGACTCATCCAAATTTCTCAGAATCACCCAGATAAGTTGGAACAGCAAAATGCTGACTTGACGGTTTTAACTTTCCCACGATTCTTTGCACGGGTCAAAAACTAGGTCAAACTCTTAATAGGATAAACACATTAATTCCAAGAAACAGTGTTTATTTCTACGGTCACGTTCAGCTGATAAGATAAACCGAAAATATGTTGACTCGGCGGTTCTTATCAATACATCTCTTTTCATGTTTTTTTCTTGTCGCACCCATTTACTCTTATGGGGTAACCAGCTTCACAAATTAATATCCATCCGGCAACCCATTTTGAATTTTTTCCTCTTGTCTATTCGTGTTCGGTATTGTCCGCTCTTGTCCGGTATTGTCCGGTCTAAATCCCTCTTTCCCTACGGTGGCCCCTGCCTAACGCTGGAGCCATCTACACATACACGCTCGGCTACGTTCAGAACTATTTTGTATAGGATTCCCCATTCGTAGGGGTAGGCTAAATTTTACATGTAATTCCCATCAGGGGGAGGGATTACATGTAACTTCCCATAAGGTGGAGGATTACATGAAAATCCCAATAAGGAGGAGGATTCAGAACGAAGGATCTTTCCCTACTCATTTATATCACCTATTGTCAACATCCTTCCCCTACTTACTTTTATTATTTCCGTCAGGTTTTTGATTGTTGATTCCGCAATTCATCTTTAATTCTAACCCTTTCGTCTTCACTTTGACCATATACTACTATAACTGTTAATAACGTATTTTTATCAATTTCTAATTCTTCAAGATTCTCTCCGTTATTGCAGTCCACTTTCGTATATATTTCACTTTTTCTCTATCTGTAGCATGCTACCCCTTCTCTTGCCCTGTTGTCTTCATTGACTCCGCTATATATTAGTACATGCTCTCCAGTCAGCTTTTTTGTTCACCTTTTCCTTTTTTTTTTTCGTTTCTGTAATACCCACAATATCCATATCCATCTTTTCTAAATCGTTTATTAGTTCCTCCTCCTTTCCCGATAAGCTTCTGACATTACATGATCCTATTCTCCATGTCCTTCCTTTCAGTGTGCATTTACGTATCTGTGTTTCTTCATCATCTTTTATAACCCTAAGCTCGTATCCCTTTTCATCGCCTGGTTTGACTTCGTTAATTTTCCAATCTTTTTAGTTTGTCGTTAGTTTTTTGCTGCTCGTAATTTTCATTAATTCTTCTATAAATTCTATCTCTTAGCCCTGTAGGTTTCTAATGTTCCATGCTCCCAGTCGTATAGTCCTTTTTGTTTGCCTTTTCATCTCCATGTTATATTTTTCCGCCATAAGGCTTGTTAGTCGTAGTTTGTAGTTTGTTGTACATTCTCGCTTGTTTTCAATAAAACTCCTTTTTCTTTTTTGTCCCGTACATATACTTCTCCATTACAGATCAATTTTTGATATCCTATTTTAACTCGTTTTCAGCTTGTTTTCATTTACTTGGCTATTCTTCTTATTTCTCTTTGGATTTTCTTTTCTTCCCATGTTAATTCATTCTCAATGTATGTATCAGTTCCTTTTAATTTACTTTTTGTCGCCATGACCATTTGCCTTTGTTCCCAGTTCGCTACTTCCACTATTATAATTTCGTTCTCTTTTCCATTATTTCTAGTATTTATTTTGTTAATGTCTACTTTGACCTGCAGTTGTTCTGAGAATAATTTTCCTATGTCGTCTTCCGTTCTGTAGGCCGTTTTTAGTCCTTTTATTACTAGGTTGTTTTTTTTTCTTCTTTTTTTCTTCTATTTTTTATTCACTTTCGCTTTCTAGCGTCTCAATTCTAGCTATTAGATCTCTTTTTTCCATTACCCCTTTTTCGTTTCTTTCAAATTCAATTTTCACTTCTCTTATTTCCTGTTTTAATTCGTTTGTGCTCTGCTCCATTTGTTTTATTATAGTTTGTAGAATTATTTCTATTTTTTGCCATGTTTTGTCCTACTTCGACCCCTTCTTTACTCACTATATTATTCTCTGTTTTACTATGCGATTTCTCTTCCCTTTGTCTTTGTTCCGGAGACCTCATTATCTTCTTGCTCTTGGTAAATATTTTTTCGCTGTCTTGTTCCTCCACTTCTTTGTCTCTTTTGTACATAGCACCTGTCTTAGCGGCACTTTATTGAATATTATTACTAAAGTAACTATTTGGAACTTTTAATTGCTACGCCACTGCCACTAAGCGCCGCCGGTCCGCTGCCTTGCGAGCGTTTTAACCTCGCATACACAATATTATATTTTGTCTTTTACCGCCTTATATGTAATTTATTCACTATGCTCTTTAATAGTTATTGTACCTCTATACTTATAACTCGCTATTATTTACTCCTCGCACGATAATTCCCGGTGTTTGGTGACAAACGTTGTACTCTCGATCAACACTCGACTAAAACTCAATAAAATATGTATATATATATATATATATATATATATATATATATATATATATATATATATTTATATATATATATATATATATATATATATATATATATATATATATAAATATACCAGAATTATGGAATTTTGAATGTATAAATAAGTTAGCTTTTCTTCTTGACATAACTTATTGTTAGCTCAATAAGTCAAATAAGTAAGTATCAATGAGTTATTTACGGAAATTAAATGTTTTCAGTTTAAAATAAAATTGTTTGTTTCTCAACTTGAAAGGAATTATTATTGTCATATTCCTACTTTCAATCGTTATTAACTAACAAGAGCAAAAATCGCATTAAATTTTAATGTTATTTTTATTTGAATAAAATAAAGTTTGTATTTTTTGTATATTTGGAGTTTCATTTTCTTTTATAAGAATTGTCACTCCACTTTTGATCTGCGATTTTATTGTAGCATGTAAATAAAATTATTACTATTTTTATATATTATTGTTTTATATTGATTCCCAATAATATTTATTCAATTTAAAAAAAAAACTTTAAGCTACATATTACTTAACTAAACAACTGATTGTGCCGCGCTTAGATATTGTTTTTTTTCAAAATTGCCCGCTATCAGAAATAGGTTGCCAACCCCTGCTCTATACAAACAGACCACGAACCTTTATAAGGTTCGAGTTATAATTATAGAAATTAAAATAAAATTATAAAATATTAAACGCTGAATTCAAGACTTCTCATCTCATCGAATCGTATCTGTATAACTAATAGTATCTGTATTTTTGTTTTATTTCGTTTCAATGTTTTTGAAACCCCTCTACTTAATCAGATCCCATGTTGAATATGTTATTTTAATCATTCACGATGTTTAAACAATAAATTTGAAATCGCTGTAATCAAATTACATACAATATATCCTATATTTAGGGTAATATTGTTTTTTCATGTCTATTTGAGTTTTATTTTCTTGGTTATTATACATACAGTTTCTAATTACTCGATGTCGCTTTTACATTCAATTTGTTACAAGAATAGGTAGAGGCCGCTTCGATCCGATTCTTTAGAAGGCGACTGAGTAAATAAATCACAGAGACAAAAGCGGATATAAATAAATGAGAGTGGTCTTCGAGTACAACACGTTCAAATAAAACAATTATCTCCAATAAAAGAAAAATTGGCATAGAACGGCAAAAGCAAGTATTAGATTCGTAAGATGAAAACTAGCCGTCAACAAATTTGTTGGAACAAAGTTTTTTTCTTTAATTTAATTCCAATGAATTATATGTGTGTGCTATTTTTTTTTTCTCTGTACGATACTATCTGCAATTAGACTGCCATAAATCTTCTGTCCGTGTTATAAATGACCGGATAAATTTTCCGAAAGCCCATTTAAAGACCGAAATTCAATAAACCTCAATGTGTTTCCCACACTCGTTTGTCGTTCGATTTTAAGAGGTTTTACTAGAGGAGATGAAAACAACGGAGGTTACGAATGTCACTTTGACTGACATTATTATAATTCTCCACTTGAAACTTACATTCCAACATAGCTTCAGATAACATATTTTTTATGTAACATATTTACTACAAAATTTTCTTGCAATTACCAAAATTCTCTAACGGGATTCCAAAATTATTTGGTAAATATGTTTTGTAGGTTAATTATTGATTCTGCTCCACTGAATAATGTTTAATAATTTTATTAATCGCATGTATTACCACGTAACATATGTTAATTTCCTAAACAAATTCAGGCACTATTATAATATTATGTAATATATGAACACCATTGTGTATACAGTGGTACAGCAACATTTTATTTATGTGGGCATGGTTTTACGCTAATATTTAATGGAGTTTAAGATGTAGTAATTATTTTAAAATTACACATTACGAACTCTCCCTTATTAAAATTTATATTCAGTACTTAAGGAATTTGTTAGAAATTTTATGAATGCAAATACAATATTGTTAGTCGCAGGTTCCAGGTAATATTCATTAATTTGCTAAACGTAATTCCTACGAGTGTTTGTCTAATTAGTATGACTGTCTGACACTGTATGACACACAGATTGCCTTAAAGTTATTTAATACGATATTACATAGGAATATCTTCGAATATTAAATAATTGGTTTTTTTAATATATTTTGTTCTTTCACTTAAAGATAATAAAATTATAATTTACAAAGCTGCAAATAATATATTCTGAACGAATATGTTAATAACTTCGTGATAATACACACATTTCATAGTTTAATTTGAATTATTGTTTTTAATGTTAAACACGGAAAAAAGGTACACTTTGAAATTAGCTCTGATATCTAAGCATTTATTACAGTTTCAAATAAAAGCAGCGGCCTTACAAATTAGAAACTGTAAAAAATACAGTTTTATCGGGCCATAGCAATTATTACAGTTTTAAGCATGAAATCTTTCAATTCAGAATAGTGAGGTTAGTTTCTTTTTTTAATCCCTGAGCTGGAGAAATTTCAATGCCACACTGTAATTTTTAGTACCAACTACCCGAACTAACAAAAACTGAAAATTAATTATTAGTTTTACTATGGACGATTTTATCGTCAGAGGAACAATAACCAAAGTTGTATAATGTACACTTTACAGTTTTATAAACTGAAATTTGACATTAGATACTTACTCTAATCGGAATATTAAAAGTTTAATTCGTACATTCTACAGAACGATTGAGTAGAAAATCATTTAAATTTCTCGATGGATTGATATAAAAGCAATAAAATTTGAGATATAGGTTATAAAATCTCTTATCTTAAAATGCATATTTTATAGTTAAAGAAATGAGTAATTGGAAAGGAGTAACCGAAGATTTTACAAAATTAATTAAACCAAAATATAAATCAATTACTATCTCTTTGTCGCAAAATAATATAATTTAAAAAAACAAATATTTATGTTCGTTAATAAATTATAACAATTATTTGTAACAGGAACACTTGGAAACATCAAAAGTTGCAATTGCAAGTAATCATTATGATTTAATAACAAAAAAATATATAATAGGAATTAAAAAAAAATATGAATTTGTTTGAAAAACATATAATTTTTTTTTTAATTTGATGGTTTATATAGTGTTGCAGACAATTAGAAAGTTGCAAAAAATATAATGTCTTTGACATAATTAAAAATGTTTACATCAATATGAATTTGTTAACATTGGATAAACAAAATTCTTACAAAAAAAAATAAGAAAACAGATATTAACAATAAATATTTAAAAAGAAAAATTGTATTCTAAAGACATAGTGAAGTATATATAAGGATTTTTTAATTTTTTCAAATAAAACATATTTATTGCATATAAGTCATCTATTGATACATGAATCGACCGAAGATTTGATAGGATATCTCCAATCAGCGTTGTCAAACTTTTTGGTAGGTTTCTATCATCGTCGATATGTATATCAAATATGATTTTTTGAAGTGAAAACTTTTATAGCCGCGCTGAATGACATTTGGATAGGGGGTAAACTGATACATTTGCGTCATCATCATCAATAGCTGCGTTCTATAGAAAAAAATTCTATTAGATGTGTTCAAAAGAACATATCTATACGAATATGTTTAAAGTTGGCTCTGAACGTTAAACTTAATAGTCAAAGCTTTTGGCAGTGTTGACAGAACGTAGCGTTTTTAAGGAAATATCAACCCGTAGAATTATTGTGCAGTACACGAGTAAGTACTTTTAACGGATGTAATAGTAGATGTACTAGTGCCGGATTATTGTAATGTTTTTGGCAGCGCTGACAGAACGCAGCGCCTTTAAGGAAATATCAACCCCTATAATCAGTGTGCAGTATAAGAGTAAGTACTTTTAACGGATGTACTAGTAGATATATTAGTGCAGGACTATTGGAATGTTCAGATTACTGGATTGTATCAGGGAGCACGGAAGGAGCCTCCACGCGTGCATTTTCTCCTGTATATGCAGAACATGCCGGCGCTCCCTGGTAACACTGTCCCACTAGACAATGGCAAATCTTTCCACCACCGTATCGAAGAATTCATGGTAAATCACGAATCAGACTCATCAAAGTTTTAGGCAACCAAATGTACTCGCGTGCTCTCCAAAGGAAGGAAACTCCAAAATAAAATTAATAGTCAGCGATATAGAGATAAGAATAAGAAAAAAACTCTTGCAATAGTTAATTCAGAGATTTCTAAACATCGAACAATCACAGCTGAGAAGGAGGAAAAATTAAACGTCGTAAAGAATATTCCAAACAAATAGTTATTTACATTAGAGTGCGGAAACGTTGATTTTACAATGCAACAGCCCGTTTGGGTAACGAGCCCTAAGGGCGAGTATTTGATTTTTTTATATATTTGATTTTTTGAGATTTTTTGGCCGACAATTATTATTTAAGAAACAAATAGATTTAGATTGTTTATAATATTGGAAATTATTTAATTTTGTAATGTTGGTACTCACAAACTTTGACATTTTTACTCATTCAAATTTATTAGGTACATAATATGTCATTTTTCCACATGTCAGACGAACTATTTTCTACATTATCGCGAGAAATATGGTATAAAGTAGCGTTTTCTAAATTATATTTTATTATCTTATACTTAATTTATTTGTATAAATTTGTTTATTTGTATTTGTAAGTGTCCCTGAAAGGTTAAAATTTACTGGTCACTTTACCGCATCGTAGCCGTACTTTGCAACATTGTGTGTAAAAATCTAGTTTCGCTGGACGTATACACGATGTCAAAGCTAGCTTTACAATTCAAGAGGCCAAAAAATTAATTTACATACAGATAAATCTTCAAAAGCAGTTATAAGGCATGTTATAAGGCATGGTATAAGTCAAAATTTCCATAACTCACAAATTGCAGACCCATCAACAAGAAATGTGCCATATATCCTACCAATTCATTTTGCTGACCTATCAACACAGAATCAACCAAACATTCCGGATTCAAATTCAGAAGTGAGTTATGTTCCAGAATTACATAAAATAATACTAACAAACTATGTACCAAATTTGATTAATTAACATACTCATAAATCCTCAAAACCGGGTTTAAAGCTGGTTTTTTTTCAAAAGTTTTCACTTCTGTCGGCAGTGCCTGACTGCCTATATATTTTTTTATTTAATAACCACGTTGATCGAGCTTCTGATAGATATTTAATGCCTTATGCAAAAAAATATAAAAAATGATATCTTCACAGCATCAAGAGTAGAATCAGCATTATATAATACGTAATTCACAATAACATGAATTGAGCTTAAAACTTCTAAAGGCCCAACAATTACTGGGCGTGGTTGAAATGATATCTTTTGAACACTCATAAACCATTTCGCTCGGTCAATTGTCTCACTTTTATCATTCTCTGTCTAAAAGTAAGGAAATATAAATATTCTATATAATACTATTGAAGATATTATGCAAGATATTTCTTCAAATAGTTTGATTAACAATTGGCGAAATAAAAAAAATATTAACCTATTGTTCAATAACTTACTTCCTTGTGAAACAAAAATTCTCGCTGCATGTCAGCTGTAGTATGAAACCACGATAGAATATTTTCTATAATAAGATTGTCGTCGACAATCTTTCGCTTATGTCCTCTTTTAACTGGGTTGTTAGAAACTGAATCGTGAACAAAAGGTGTAGTTTTTTTATCATAGAAGACAAAATACACAAAACTACAGTATCTATTGAATCTACAAAAATTTTAACGATAATAAAATAATCTTAACAATATATACAATTTAATGAACTTACTTTCCATCAAAATAGATAACTTTGCTACCAGATTTAACAATGTTTTATCCTTCGGTCTTCGGGTACTTCGAAACAAATGAATGATACAATCCTTAAAAACTGGCCATTTTACAGTCAATAAAGTTCCTTTATCCGGAAAAAGTTTCTCAAAGTCTTTTTGAAGCTAACAAACATAAAAAAAGATCTCTCAATTAGCTAATAATGAAAAATGAATGATCAGATTTCAATATGAAAACGAAGTGAAGTGAAATATAAATAAAGAGAAACTTAAAAAATAAAATTCATCCGACTCTTACAAAAAATAAATATATTAATAGCTAATTTATTATACGTATGAAGTTATTATACGTATGATTTTATAATTGATATTGTTCATATGTGCATATGTATATATTTATAAACAAAAAACAAATATACATTATTAATATAATGTTATATAATTATAATTAGTTAAAAATAATTATAATTAATATATTATTTTTTTAAAAAGTCAGCAATATTTAATAGTTTTCCGCAATCACTTTTTACTTTTAAATACCTTTGTCAACTTCACTTATCAACCTCACTTTGTCAGAAAACGGCATCGTATTGAGTTTTCTTTTCTGGCCACTCATATTTGCAATTGTAACGGCAGAGGTAAGAAGAAAGAATGAGTTTAAACTCTAAAATTTCATTAACATATAGGACCTTTACTATAACAAACAGGGTACGGTTTATGATAGGCAATATCCGGCACCATAAATTTTGGTAAAATTTGGTAAAGTACGCAGCGACTAAAAAATTGGAGTTCTAAAGATTATTTTGTATGTAAAATTTTACCATTGTAGAAACTTTGAGTATAATATATCAGACTATGTTATGCTACTGGTTGAATTTGAATTTTAAGACTAGAAAAATCAATGATTTGCGTTGTGTAACTTAATTCAGTAAAAATGAATTCCATTCAATAATGAAATAAAAAAAAATTAACATAATATATTATTAAAATTATAACTATAATTATGATAATAATAAGTTATTCCTTGAATATCACAAATTCAATACATTTCAAATAATACTGGTAGTTAGTTGATACTATAATTATTGAAAGCACTAATATACAGTTTCATATTAGTACTTACCAAAATTGTAACTAACATTAAGATGGATGGAATTTCACAACATTGTTATTCACTTATAAACTTATTTTATTAAATTTTCTTAACCTGAAAACGACGCAATTATACCACGGCCGAACTGAAAACGAGTTCAAAAAGACTTCGAAGTAAAAAAAAGGATATATCCTGTACCTTCTGAAATAGTGTAAACAAAACGAAGCGACATCAAAAAAATTAATTTCTTAATGAGTAATATTTCGGCGATCATTTCTCATAGTTTTATTTGTTAAGATATATTATATTATGAAGTAATAAATGCATCACAAAAAAATCGTGATTCTTACAGTTTGGACTAATAACTAATACATATTGTATGATGAAAAGTTCCAAAATAATAAGTCAAAAATATTTTTACTTTTCATTTAACTAAAAGTACTTTTACAAACTGTAAAATTCTCATCTTGGGATTGTAAGATTAATAGTAAATAAGTTTTAAAAATTACAGTATGGACTGTAATCTTTACAAATTTGTAATCGTAAGGACCTACGTTACTATGAAAAAATCTGATAATTAAATGAGACTAAAAGAATGCTTGCTGGAAAGTAATATTTTTAATGAAAATTGTCGTAAACGTGGTTATTTTGCAGAATCAAATTTTTCGAGTTTAATTGAGATTGATGTATTTATATCTAATAGAATCTAGAATCCAATTATATCTAATAGAAACCACACACGGGAAATAAACTTGATATATAAATATATATATATATATATATATATATATATATATATATATATATATATATATATATATATATGTATATATTAGGAAGCAGTTTAATAGTTGCAGTTTATAGTTATAGTATATCTTCCAAGTGAGTTAGATATGAGTGAAGGAGTGGGAGAATGCGCAAGTAATCCGCACAATTCTGTTTGCTGGTGAACATGATTTTAAAAAGCTCAACGCACACAGAAACAACAATTTGCTAAACAAAAAAGTGGATCGTGTCTAAAAAACAGTGATTGTACTCTAAAACAGAGGATTTAAAAATACCTTCACATTTATATTCCAGACACGGCCGTCGGAAAATCTTCGTCCTGTCAGAGTAAGTTATTTGGTAAGCTAAAAACAAATCGTAATTTACATATTTTCCCTGAGTAAGGAGAATTGTAAGCGGAGTCTCCATGTTATTGCTGCTGCATTCTAAACAGACCTATAAAAGAACCTACATTACACAAGATATTTCTTCGGGGAGTAACTTAATGCTTTGCTCCCTGACCGCAAAAATCCTTTCTCGGATGTGATTACAGCGACAATCTAAATTTTACCCATATTCCTCACCACCTTTTCAATTGCCAAATCTTTCATCCCAGGGCCCATTCTGTACTATTGTTTTTGTAGAACCTTCTCCACTAAAATTGTTCCGTCGTGTAGCTAATAATAGAATTAATCTTAATTATTTTTTAAACCATTGCGTCTTTTATACAGCCATAAACAATCTATTTTTATGGATTTAAGTCCTTTTATTTTATTTAAATTTTAAATACATTTAGTTGTTTTTCGATTTATTTATGGCTGGAAATTTCCAAGCCTTATGTAGCTTATCCTCCTGTCTAGGTCATATTATTGGATACTTAAGTTATTTGCTAGTTTTTAATCTAATTATAATTGTAAATGTATTGTGTAGATATTTCCCATAATAATGTTTTTGGGTCTTTTTGCTGATCAGCTTATATATTTCATAAGTTACCTGATGGGATAGTTTTTTTACTGCATTTTAATCCTATAATTACAAAATAATTTGTGGAAATATTTGTAAATCCCATTTGTAAATTGCCCATCCAGGTAGAAAGTCTTGCACCTTTCTCCCCTTCCCGGCATAGTCTCCGAAGTGCAGGACTTGCTAATTATCCCGTCTTCTAATCACTTTCCTGTTTCACTATTCGTTGCCGAATTTTCCTACCCCTGATTTTCATACCTTGTAGGTGTAACTCCTAGATTTATTTTAGCATAAAATAGATTGTGCTATCTCTTTTAAGAGATTTATTCTAATTATTTCAAGTTTCATACTTTGTAGCGCACAGCCGCATTTTGTTTGAAGTTAAATTTTGTCAGTTTTAAATTAAGTTTAAGTTAAGTTTAAGAATAAAATCGAGTAAAATTTACAATCGTGTCTCTTTTAATATAAGAATTACTTATATTCTTAACTCAATTCACCCAATCACTTAATTCTTTCTCCTACATCATAAAGATTTTTTTTGCAAATATAAATTTAATTTGCACATAACATCTTAACTCGCGGTAAACTAATCGCGAGTCGTCACAAAAACTATGTTCACATTCTAATCTCCTGTCACTTATTATGTTATCTCCTGTTACTTAGTGATGTGACAAAGTGACATGGAAATGTAGTAGGGTTTTCAGCGTTATAGTTCGAGACCAACTTCTTATCTCCCCAATGCTTGCAATCAATTATCACGCCTTTTAAACATATAAATAGTTTTACAGCCAGAATAAGATATGGAATTAACCATTTAATATATATGTAATCATCTCTTCCTAGCTACATCCAGAACAGTCCTGTGAAGTTAGAAGCCAAATTCGCAGAAATATAATATTTCATCGGAGTTCGTGGTAGATATGAAACAGGTCTAGAGTACCTTGTGCGAAATTTCAATAGGTCTCCACAAATTCGCAAAAAAAAAATGGAAAATACCAATTATGAGCGCGATTTTTTTTAATTTTCAATCAAAACAATGGGTTTTTAAAAAATGGCAAAGGGATTTCTTAGGGTGTTATTTAGAACGTGAATATAACTGTTATGCGAGATTTAAAATTAGATATTTTTCTCACAATTCTCAATTGTTGCAGAACCCGTTGCAAAATTGGTCAAGAACAGCAGAACTATGATTGAGGTGCGCAAATATGAAAAAAATGCACAGTTTTTCTTAAATGTGGTTGCTACGCCCTTTATTGGTATTTTTCATTTTTTCTGCAATTTTTTCTACAAATTCTGCAGAACTAATGAAATTCCTCACAAAGTACTCTAGAAGTATTTAAAATCTACCAGGAACTCTGATAAATTATTATATTTTTGAAAATTCGGTTGCTAACTCTACAGGACTATCCAGAACTTATAATACCACCCAACTAACTATTATTATCATAAGTATTACATATTCAATAGCAACTGCTTCAATAGGTCCACGCGGCAGATCTATGACAACTCATAACGTGTATTTACTCATAAAATTGCGAGTCGATCCCTTCCGTATCCGCAACGCACAAATAATATATCCTCATCCATCTACCTTGTCAATACGTCAAAGGTAAACACAGAATCTCGCCCAAATGTATTAAGAAAAACACGAACATACAATACGAATCTAGAGATTACTGGCTCGTAGGCACACTATATGTTTTTTATTAAACCAATAATCGGTTTTAGTGCACCAGACAATTCCATTTAATAGTTATTTAATATACAAGGTTTAACGAGCGGATTGTTAAATTTGGTTTAAAATTTAAAATTTGTAGGATTAAAATTAGGACTTACATTCGCGAGTTAAGCTTTAATTTTATCGGCGAGTGCAATACAGACTTTTGAATTCAATTTTGCTTTTGATTCAACAAGTTATATTCAAAGAAAAGTTAAATTTTCTGTGTTTTTTTTACGAGAAGCATGTCGTCCGGCCTTGATTTCGTTATTGTCATGACCACGATAAAATTGTTGATTCGTACGTCAAAATTTTGTTTAGAGTATTGTGTTTAATTAATTTGTGTTTTATTAATCACAAATAGATACATCCGAAGAATTTTATTAGCAGCACAATCTAATAATAATTCTTTAGATGTATACTTCGCAATTTCGGAAAGATTGCGCCCGCAAAAAATGAAGAGATTTATACAAAAAAAATATTATGTATAAGTTTTGTGATTGGCGATCAAAAACAACATCAGCGAAGTAAATATTTAGGGTTATGTTTACTGAGCCCATAAGTGAGTTATTTTGATGAGTTGTCATGTGTACTTTAATTTCACTAGTGAAATAAAAATTTGATTACACTAGTCAATAAACCACTGTTTTTTGACGTTTTCAAAGAATTGAACATAACTTTATAAGGCATAATTGAATAAAATATTTTTGTATATATTTATATACAAAAATATAAATACACCCAGAGAGGTCACATTATAAATAATACATATTAATTGTACGAAAACAATTGATTTATTAAAATCAATAGTAAACATGGTGATGGAGTTAATAGATACAAAATAGATAGGAGTGGAGTTATGTTATCCTAAAAATAGTGTCCCTAAGCGGTTTAGGTGTAGAACAAAAAAGAGGCATGTGTGAAATTTGATAAATTTGAGATGTAAGGATCCTTATCATTATCTAGGGACATTTGGAAAAGGGAAATGTATATTTCAGTGAAAAGATAAAGAGTTACCCTCTCGTAATATGTAAACGACACGATTGCCAACTCAATGCAACATATGTACCGGAAACCGTATAGTACAACATTGTTGCGATCTAAGTTACACCAGATAGTGACTGCATAAGTCTTAATAATTCTGAGATCAATAGCTTACACTAATCACATGTCCACTATTTTGTGCTTATAAAACGTAAACATTTCTCATGACTCAGTTCAGCTATAGGCAGAATATGCTGTGTATAGGTAAGTCTTGTGTCCATGATATTACGCATCATGTAGCCATTTTACCGACCGCGAGAGTTAGATGGTTCTTCCAAAAAATTTTAGTGATAAGGAAGACTATTATTCCTAAAGTTTCTGGTAAACGAGATCACTCTTTAATGTATTCATTTTTAATTTTTTAGTCATGAAAGTCATGAAATATTTCCAGATGCATTTGACTTTTAGCATATTTTGTGAAAGCAAAATACTGTTTTTATCTGGGGTGCTGTTGGTATATTACACTGCTGTTGGTTTATTATTATTATTAAGAGAGCACATATCGATCATCGGGGACACCTACTCTAATAGTCTTTTTGTAGAGGCAGTATTTTCATTGTTCTACCTCTCTCTTTTACTGTGTTATGTTCTTTAATACATAAAATTACGTTTCCACTCAATTTGCCCAATGTAATGAGAAGATTGATTTTGCGATAAAATAAGGTATAAGAATGTTGAACTAGGCTTTACGTGACAGATTTTTCAACTGGATATTATATATTAGAGCAGGTTTCCTTTGTATCCATCAGAAGTATCATCTTCGATATTCTTTAACAAACTCGATGAGTTTAGTTTGGTAATTTGGTTCTGTTCACCTATAAATTGTATTTTCTATAATGTGTGCGCTATCAATTTATTTTTTCCCTGGTCTGTAATCGCGGTCTCCTGGCCTTTATTCCAAGTAGGAATTGTCTGCCAACGTTGTTTTAACCGTTTTGTCATTTTCCACGGGGAATTGAGGTATGGGTTTAGATTCTCGAGCTTACTTATCCATTCAACAATCAGTCCGCCATTCTACCTATATACACTGTCCCCTTTCAATGAATAGCTTCCTTATTCATAAAACAATATTTCCTTTTTCGTTGGCTTATTAAAATTATATTGAAAACGAGAAACTTCTAAATATAATATGATTACGAAAATATTTTTTAATCCTGTTGATTTATTTTTATAATCTGGGCTGGAATTCCATTTTGTACGGTAAAATGGGTTTAATAAGATTTAAAAACTTAAAACAAACGGAACACAGCTTGAATTTATAAATATATTCAGCCTTTCCGGAGCTCTATAACAAATATTGAGTCTTTCTAGGACTACCAAAACAAATTTCACATGAAATTTGTGTGAGATGTGACTAATTTCATATGAGATTTGTTTTGGTAGTCCTAGAAATACTAAATAATTGTTATAGAGCTCCGGAAAGGCTGAATATATTTATATATTCAGGCTGTGTTCCGTTTGTTTTAAGTTTGTATGATTATTTATAATGTAGGATGGTTTCACTAATTCTATCTTAATAAGATTTGATGATAAGTAGCAGTTTTTTTCTACTTTGTATAAGCTTCCCAAAGGTTTGCAATCCGATAAGCAAGTAAAGTGCTTAATATGCAATGAGGATATTTTCTTGAATCCATTATTATCCCATTATTTCGTTATATTGAAGCGGAAGAAGTTTTGCAGAAAGATGTTTGAGAGTTATAGTTATATGTAAACATATTGATAAGTTTTATTCTTTTAAGTGGAGCAATAAGAATAGATAATAAACTGACAGTAATGTAGAAATACGAGTGTTTTTTTGTTGGATTCTCGAGAAACAAGTTTATTTTCATAACTGTGCATACTTATGTCTAATCAAGTGAAATAAATTGCAACAGGCCATGCTTTTGTTTCGCTTTTCAGAAATTCTCAAAGCTTCGAGTTGAATATTTCAAAAGCTCGTCGACGCAATAATACATCTATAACAGTTCGTTTTCATTATGTTGATGTGCCACGGAGCGAACAAATTCCTTAATTTTATGTTTTTCATAATCCACAATAAAATCCCTTGACAGTTCTTTTCTAGATGGCGTCGTAAACGTGGACGCCACAGGTTATTCGCCCAAAAATAATTACTCACAGTTTTATTGCTTGCAAAAAACTAAAATTATTCATATATTTATCATCAGATTTTTCATTTTTTCATAAAACGTGTATATATTTATAGATATTAAGCAAATTATCCGTAATTCGCCGGTTAAGTGCCTTCAATGAACCTATTGCATGTTCGAAAATGTCATAATGCGACAATAATCTCTTTGAAAATCTATATACAGTTATTGCAATTTGCTTGCCTCGCTCGATTACTTAAAATTACATTCCTTAAAACTAAAAATATTAACTTTGATTTTATATCACACTAAACCTCACAAAATTACAGACCTAACAACAAATTTTACAATTTTGACCTCATGTAATCTATTCAATTTTACGGATTAACACAGTAATGCGAACAGTATAACACAAATAACTGATTATAAATATTATGTATTTCTAAGCACAGGGTTCTTTCACCTACAAATTCAATATCAAACCAAATAAATCTAAAACAGCGACATATTTTTAGTTGGTTGGTTGGTTATATTTATTGTTAGTATATGTATAAATTGTTTGTTAAGTAACATCAATTAACACAAAAGTTAGTTTAGAGTAACTATTGAAACGAAATGATAAATGACAAAAATGAGCTAAAATGAGTTTAATTTATTGATGTCCAAACTGTGTTTCAGGTAGTTTGTCTGCACTGTCCGTACTAGAGACTTTCGAAATAATTTTAAGGTAGTTGCAATCGAATTATATGTACAATTAACTCAATTTTGCATGAAAGTTTTTAACTTGTATAATTTGTAGCATGTGCAAAATAAAACGGGACTATTAAAATAAACTACTCTATTCAAAATATTTATAATCGTAAGTTGCTGTCTGTGCAGTACTGTAGTAGTCTGTGTAGTAGTAGTAATGTTTATATTACGTCTCTGGAGGCGAAAGTTCCGAAATCAAAGCGAGATAGCAACTATATTGCTGTACCATAGTCTGATTGATGCTTGAAATACCTTGATTGAACTACCTTGATTGAACTACCAACCAATCCGAGGCACTAAATTTGACACTTGACACGCACTTAACTCGACAAGACAATTTACGTGTGGCTAACCTAATTTTATTGTTTTTCCATTATTTGTGCGTTAAATCCATATATCTAGTTTATTATTTAGAACCCGTTTTTCACGAAGCCAAATGTATGCAAAATGCTGTGTATATAAAAATATTTGGGAACAACACACATATATATATATATATATATATATATATATATATATATATATATATATATATATATATATATAGGAAACAACACATAGGTATATATAGTACTGTACATAATATATATATATATATATATATATATATATATATATATATATATATATATATATATATATATAAATATATATATATATATATATATATATATATATATATATATATATATATATATATATATAGATGATCTACCTTTGGAGCTCTTTAGTGAGCGCATGGAGTGAGAACAACAAGGTGAAAATGGGGTAATTAGATGAGATCCTCTCGTTGGACATTTCTCAGTCAAGTAACATAAAATGAAACGAAATTATTCTCAATCCCAATAAAACAATCCCATATATTTTTTAGTGCAATAAGGAAAATGAGAAATTGCATAATAGCGTAAATTGAAATGAAGCAATTCATCATGTGAAAGTAGAAAGAAATGCAACATTTAAAAAAAATTATGATTTTGTATAATATATGTAGGGTTTTTCATGTTCCACAAGATATAAGGATGGATGGTTCTAATCAATATTTAAAGATCCCATTCGGTATAACTAATTTAGGGTTTTGCGAAAATAATTTAATGACTTTTATTCTGTGTAAGTCTGGGCAGATATATAGTGTGATGATTATTACATTGTAGGTAAACATCAATGGATTTTCAAATGGCTTCCTTAACTATCGGATTTACTTCTAGTCAAATTTAGGCGGCGTTTCTCAAGAACAAGAATATTAAATGATCCAGGAAAATATTATACGGAATATAACTGGTCTATAATGTTTATCACGCACGATATTTATTTTCAAATATGGTAAATGTATGCAGTGTGTTTATTGAAGGCATAAAAGAAAACTAGAATCGCTAAGATCCAGAAACTTTATTCTCTCCATTTTTATTGCATGCTATCTATAACCATTACAAAGTTTTCTGCATAATTTATTACTACAAGCAAATTTCATCTTAATTAGATTTATACATCACACAACGTTAACGACATATATACACTTTATCTAAATTATTTTTTTTTATTTTTTCTTTCTTTATCTAAATATTTATATAAATATCCAAGTTTTCCAGAATATGTCCAGTCTTAGAGATTTCTGGGGTAACGATGTAGTTCCTAAAACATCTTCCGATCCTTTTGTGACGAAAACGATTACTCATTCTCCGATAAAGAAATTACACAAAAATTATCGAATTAACGAAATATCGTTAGAAAAACTAAAAAGAAAGTTGCTGAATGAGAAAATTTTCAGTAGTGTTAAGAAGAGGTGAACCTACCGGTATTGTTCGTTGTAACAGCTGTCCAAAAACTTATACGTTCAATAACGAAAGTAGTACGAGTGGTTTAATTCGGCATAAATGTCAGGTAGTTATTGTGCAACAAAAAAATCAGCTAAGTAATTTGTTCAACGGGTTATAAGTATGAATAAACATAATTTCCTCAATTCCCCCTTTTGTTTATTTCTTGTCTTTTTGCAGGATTTCTCTCAAAAAAAGTAGAAACGGTTAAGTATTCAACGAAAATAAAAGATGCCTGTGTTTGTTGCCAAAGATATCCGTGCATTTTCGACCATTGAAGGAAATGCATTCATACATTTTACACTCGTCGATACGGGTGCTAAATTGGGTCGCAGTTTTAATATTTCTGATGCTTTTCCTCATTGTACCACAGTTTCTCGAGGCGTTGATGAAAAGACTGCTGAACTAAGAAAGCAGATTTTGTCTCAGTTTGTGAAAATCTCTTACAAATGGAGGCGGTGATTCTTGATTAATATGTGGACAGTCATTACATTATTTTCTGCTAAATTGTCGGATATTGGAAACTGAAGAATTTTATGAAAAAAGACCGGCGATATAAACAGTTTACTGTATTAGATGTTGATTTCCTATAAAATTTAATCTACAGTTTTGGAAAGTTGCTGTTTTTGCTACAGATTGCAAATGCCATTAAAGTTTTACGAGGTGAACATTGTCTAGATTGCGCCTCTCATATTTTAAACACAGTTGTAAAGCTTACTTTTGTAAACTCCCTAACAATGCCTAACGTTCCTAACGTACATAAAGATTCTTTAGAAGTGATTAAGAGCTTTAAAGATGTAACTTATTTGCAGCATTCTGCTCAACAGAAAACAATGAAACATTCTTTTAAATAATCGGTGGATGTTCGATGGAATACAATTTTCTACATGCTAGAATTAATTCATTCGCAACATAAACAAATCGTAGACTATTGAGACCATTATTGGTAAGAAATTTTCTCAAAACGGTAATAAAACACAGCCTGAATATATAAATATATTCAGCCTTTCCGGAGCTTTATAACTATTACTGAGTCTTTTTAGGACTATCAAAACAAATCTCATGTGAAATTTTTAAGTTATTTTATAGCTTTCAGATGAGTAAGATAACTTACAAATGTCACATGAGATTTGTTTTGGTAGTCCTAAAATGACTCAGTAATTGTTATAGAGCTCCGGAAAGGCTGAATATATTTATATATTCAGGCCGTGTTCCGTTTGTTTTAAGTTTGTATGATTATCTATAACGTATGATGGTTTCACCAATTCTATCTTTTGAGTTCAATCAATAACCTGCTAAGTTTATTTCTCTTTTTCAAAATGTCAAAATTAAAAATATCTAACGCTAATCACCACATGGGTTTTCTAGTAAGTGGTTTACAAATTGTTGTTCATAGAAGCAAAGCTGTGCTGATGAGAGATAAATCTCGAAACGCGTCCACAGATGACTATCCACTTAAGGTATCTGAAAGACATGATCTTAAAAACAATGTTATTTTGGTGGTTTTTGTTAGGTGCCACGAAGGTGGACTGAAAGCTATGAAATAACTTACAAATTACACTTGAGATTTGTTTTGGTAGTCGTAAAAAGACTCCGTAATTGTTATAGAGCTCCGGAAAGGCTGAATATATTTATATATTCAGGCTAAGTTCCGTTTGTTTAAAATGTTAAAATGAAGTTAAAATTTATTTTTCTTTTTGTGGACATTCAAATAAATATGCTATATAATGTATATTTTACTGGTATATGGCTTAACTACTGAAATAAATTTAATTTGAATTCAACTGCCGCAGATTCACAGTTCATTCATATGAATTAACAGATAATTTTCAATATATACGTTTCTGATTCAAACATTTTATAAATAGAAATATCTGCTGCAATATTTTTAGGCAGTTTAATTGTAATTTTTTTATCTGCTCTGCTCACAATTTGGGTAATACTGGTCTAGACTAAGAGGACTGAGTAAAGTGTATATATGTCGTAAACGTTGTGTGATGTATAAATATAATTAAGACGAAATTTTCTTGTAGTAATAAATTATGCAGAAAACTTTGTAATGGTTATAGTTAGCATGCAATAAGAATGAACAGAATAAAGTTTCTGGATCTTATCGATTCTAGTTTTCTTTTATGCCTTCAATATAAACGCTATTAACAGCATTTTAAAATCGTATTTCTAACGAAACCATATAAACACACTGCATACATTTACCATACTTGAAAATAAATATCGTGCGTGATAAATATTATAGACCAGTTATATTCCGTATAATATTTTCCCGCATCGTTTGATATTCTTGTTCTTGAGAAACGCCTCCTAAATTCGACTAGAAGTAAATCCGATAGTTTTGGAAGCCATTTGAAAATTCATTGATGTTTACCTACAATGTAATAATAATCACCTGTGGAACATGAAAAACCCTTCATATATTATACAAAATCATATTTTTTTAATGTTGCATTTTCTTCTACTTTCACATGATGAATTGCTTCATTTGAATTTACGTTATTGTGCAATTTCTTATTTTCTTTATTCTACTAAAAAATATATGGGATTGTGTTGTGAGAACTAAAGAAAAACTTGTTCCTGTATAATGTATTTCAGTAGAAAAAAATTAGCTTCAATGTCTATTAATAAGCTCAAAGTACATTCCGATTATTAAACTGCACATTGGAGAATAATTTCGTTTCATTTTATGTTACTTGACTGAGAAATGTCCAACGAGAAGATCTCATCTAATTACCCCATTTTCACCTTTTTGTTCTCACTCCATGCGCTAACTAAAGAGTTCCAAAGGTAAATCATCTAAATGGCCAAAGTCAACACGTTACTTAGATTTATACATTAATAAAGCAATTCACATTTTTAAAACAAAGAGTTTAACTTTTACATACTAATACTAATAAAAATCATATTTTATCTTACTGCTTATTATTAATATATTTTATCTTACTGCCAAGGCTGATTTTATTTTTAACTAGCTTTTACTAATGAAAATTTGATATAATGAATGACATTCTATATGTTAAATTAATTTTAATTTTACCTAGATTTCACTAGTGAAAATTAGATGTAACCAATCGCAATTGAGAAAAGTAGCTTACACGAGCCAAAATCCGTTTTCAATGAAAATTTTAATAAAAGTGGCTCTGACTAATATTTTGTGTTCTTCGGTAAGTAACTCCGTATCTTCCGACAAGAGTCATTAGTTGTAATATTAGCCCGTTATCTTCATTCTAAACTATAAAATACGTTTTTGCAATAATACGAACCTAGTTCTTCTTAGTTCAATCTTATGCCTCAAATATTCAGTTAAAGCCGAATAATTTTAAAAACACATTTTTTCTCGTTCTTAATAAAAAAGTTTAAAGTAAATAATGGGTTTTAGAGTACAAGTAGCTAGTTCTAACGAATTTGATAAATTTCATTTATTAAAAAATATTAGTAACGAGGTACTAAATACGATATACTATACATATATCATATATATATATATATATATATATATATATATATATATATATATATATATATATATATATATATATATATATATACGAGCAACGAGCCGTCACTGAAGTACAATGGGTTAAAAAATCATGATTTAATTGAAAATCATGAAAAATTTGTTTAAAACGCAGTTTTTCTCTAGATTTTTTCCTTCAAAACGAGCAAAAAATTAGGTTCTTTATTACAAGCTTTACTTCGAAAACTATCCGCCCAAGCAGGGGGCGGACGTAGCTACGTTTTAACATTTTCTCACATTTTTCGCGAAATCTCCTTTCCTCTTGCACGGTGAAACGGGAAAATACAATTTTCCGGCGTAGGAAAGAATTGGCTTTTCATCAGTGTTAGTCTGCCACGTACACGTCCCACAAAGCGTCCTCCAGGTACGAAAAACTAAAATCCGCTTTCGGGCGATATGAGGAGCAACTCTTGCATCCTCTGGCCGCGCCCCTAGCACGTCTTTCGACATTTGACGAATAAGTACCGCCGGTTCGTCCGATGCAGCGGAAAGAAAATTTTGTACGTTTACATTTGTGGACGCAGTTCGTTTATTAGAAGTGCTCCAGGTGTGAAAATAGGTTTGTTCGCTGCGGGAGGGTTGCCCGCAAAGGCCGATAAAAGTATCTTGTGATTGCGACGTCTTGTTCCCGCTTCATGTCAATTTCATCACGAACACTCTAGAAAACGCGATTTTTCTCAACTCCTCCCAAGCCACCAGTCGGATCACCACAGGACTAGCGCCATTCGATTCGGCATGGTGTCTTTTAGTTTGTTTGTATATATACAAATAGTTTACCTGTCGATGGCCACTGCCCCTTAAAGTCAGACTCCAAAATAGTAATAGATTCACTTAACTATAGCTTTAAAACTGTAACAGATCTATTCAAATATATTTCTGTTCTATATAGGTTGTACATTTTTCTATTGAAATTGACATTTTGGTATATTTGTGGCCGATGCGCTGACACAGGATTTTCTAATCTTCTTTGATATAAAAAATATGGAAATTTTGCAATTTATTTTCGTTGTTAGAACGAAAAGAAGTAAATAGAATTTAAAATAATTAAGCACAACTTTATCTTGCACGATCTATATTATTCACCTCACGATATCAGTTATGTTTTTTTTCTAGAGAGATCCTATATTGCTATTAGGTGCCCCTGATGGCCCCTGACGCCGCACAAATAATTAACGTAAGAGATAATTTTAATTATGATAATAATGGGAATAAATTTAAATATGATAGTAATTACATATATTGGAAACAAATTGGTTAATGTGTGGATTTGCGAAATTTATATTTTAAATTTTATGTAAGCTTTGATGTGTGTAGTTTTGAAGAAATTTTTTGGTTTTGTAATAAACTGAAATAATATGTGTTCTTAATAACAGAATAGAATAACACGCAGTGTTATAAAATAAGCGGAGGCTCATAAGTGAATAATAATGATGATTGTTATTGAATACTGTAAGTAATAATTTGGATATATCATATTTATATATGTGGTAAATTATTTATTATGTTTGCAAAGAAAATAAACTATTTTAAATTAGATATAAAAAAGAAACATTTAATATGGATTGTTGAAATGTGGCTTTAGCGATTGTAATATGGAATAAATTCGTTAAGAGAGAATGAAATGAGCATCGTTATTGACCCCATAGTACGATGGTATGTGAATTCGTTCGCTTGGCTGAGCAGAGTATTAACTCATATTAACTCATTATGTTCTTGCCTGTAGAATTTCTATTTTTTCTCAGTAATAGCAAAATTGACAATGTCATGAAGTGAACAAAAATGTTATCAATAAAGTTGCTTTAAAGATATTATAGGTGGGGTTAACCAATTATTTACAGAAATGGAAATATATTGATTTGTAAATTTCATATCGCTCTCCTGCTTTTTTGAGTGAATACCCTGTTTATCTGGACAGAGGAATTGGGTTTGTTCAGGTGTTCTGGCAGATTGTTGGCTATGAATAATTTAATAATGAAGCTGTTATCGACAGAAAGATAGTACGTCGCCGTTTTCAATAACCTTCATCCTCGACATATTGGTTTCATTACGGAAGCATTCCTGTCAAACCAGTTTAAGTGATTCTACAGTTGGAAGGTATATATTATAAATTCTTTTTTTTCTAGGTCTCAACATTTAGACCTCCATCAGGTTGCTGATACAAATGTTTGGTTGAATTTAGTCGGGAAAATTTGCATTGAAAAAATCGATGAATTTTTATGTTGGCCCTCATTATTACCCAGGTCATCATTCTGTTAAGAAAAGTTAAATATTCTAATTATTTTCTGAGTATGGTTTAGTTTCTGCGGAAATGTGGAGCTAAGTCCATGAAAGAATACTATTTAAAAAGTTTTTTAATAAACATCGAGGTCGATAGTTGCGTAATGATCGCAAAGCGCTTTTCCAAGTTTTTCATTGCAAGCTTTCAAAACTTTTTGATATTATGAATTAAATACCACATTTTCTAAACACCATTTGTTTTTTGTAACTGATATTTCTAGCATGTAAAATACCTATATCAAATATAAAAATGTACTATTACCATAATCAATGTTATTTAGTTATGGTAAGCAAGGTAAAACATGTATCCAAATTGAACTTGTGTTATCATTACTTTGTAATGATAACACAAATTAACACAACTGTTACAGACTATATATATATATATATATATATATATATATATATATATATATATATATATGTGTTGTATTGTTTTCTCGGGGATTCCGCGTTGATGCTGAGGGTTGGCTCTGAAAAGAACCGGATTCTCGACGTTTCGGCGAACTAACATTCGCCATTCTCAAGAGATATATGCGTCCGTACGGGTCAACCGTTAGACGCATACTGTATGCGTCTAACGGTTGACCCGTACGGACGCATATATCTCTTGAGAATGGCGAATGTTAGTTCGCCGAAACGTCGAGAATCCGGTTCTTTTCAGAGCCAACCCTCAGCGTCAACCGTTAGACGCATACTGTATGCGTCTAACGGTTGACCCGTACGGACGCATATATCTCTTGAGAATGGCGAATGTTAGTTCGCCGAAACGTCGAGAATCCGGTTCTTTTCAGAGCCAACCCTCAGCATCAACGCGGAATCCCCGAGAAAACAATACAACACAGGTATCTATCCGCGAAAACCTCAAATACAACATATATATATATATATATATATGTATATATATACAGGGTATCCCAACGGAAATTTGACCCCCCCTATAATTGGAAAACCGAATTATATTTCAAAATTCGCCGAGACCCGCCGATTTTTGTTCTTGTGGGGAGCTTTTTTGACAGTGAAGCCAACTCGATATGTTCATTCCCTTAATGCCTAGCAACCCCAACTTAAAAATTTCAAATGCAACTACCCCACTTGTGGCTCATCATTTTAAAGCCCTTTTCATTGCGGATACAGTGACGTACAGTTTTTAGAAATCGGTTGAGATTTGACAGAATTATTGGTTACAAACGAAAAGATGGCAAACCAACTTACGCGTAGTAATTTCTACACAAATGCCCACCAATAATAAGTTTTTCATCTATTACACATGACCGCATTACCTAATTGTTATTGGTGTGTCTATCAGTTTGCAAAAAAGTCAGAAATGAAAAAAACCTAACCTAATTGTTATTGATGTGTCTATCAATTTACAAAAAAGTCAGAAATGAAATAAAAAAGCTGAAGCAAATAATAAATCAGATTTATTTGATGAATTGCTCAAAATGACCCCCGTTAACTTCCAAACAATAATACAGTCTGTTTTCAAATTCTGTTCGAACATTATTAAAGACATCCGCAGTTATTAATCGGCATTCTTCTACAATTCTCTGAGGTAGCACTTGCAATGTTTCCGGCTGAGTGGCGAACACTCGTGATTTTAAATGACCCCACAGAAAAAAGTCCAAAGGGGACAGATCCGAAGATCTTGGTGGCCATTCGACGGGACCTCTTTTGCCAATCCAATGCCCCGGGAAATGGTCATCCAAAAACTGTCGCACAGCAGCAGCATAGTGCGGGGGCGCACCATCTTGTTGGAAGGTTATTTCATTTTCTAGTAAATTGTCGTCACTTTCTAAAATCTCTGTTATCCTAGGATCAATTGTACTTTCCAATAATTCTAGATAGGTGTTTCCACCGAGATTACCTTGGATGAAAAATGGTCCAACAAGATGGTCGCCCAAAATGCCTGCCCAAACCTTAAATTTTTGAGGTGTCTGAGTTTGAAATTCCCTGAATAAATGCGGATTAGTATCATTCCAATAACGACAATTGTGTCTATTCACTTCGCCATTCAACATAAATGTTCATTCGTCGGAGAAACATGTATTGTAGAGAAGATATGGATTCAGTAGAAGTTGTTCACTAAAGTATTCACAAAATTGGTTACGGCGATCAAAGTAATCTTCATGTAACTCTTGAACCAGCGTCATCTTAAATGGATGAAACTTGTGTTTTTTTCAAAATTCGATGAACACTGGAACGGGATACGCCAGAAGCTTGAGACACAGTTGTAATCTATTGCTTATTATCCATCTGTACATGACCCAAAACTGCCACTTCAACTGCTTCATTTCGAACTAGCCCAATTACTTCACGTTTCTTGTTTAAAAGCGAACCTGTTGCAACAAATTTGTCAATCAGGTGTTTAACGTACTGGTGGTTTACATTTTTTTCAGGATGATTGGCATTAAAAATTCGTGCTGTAGCTTTAGCGCAATCGTGATTTCGATAATAAATTGCAACAATTTCTACTCTTTCCGTGATAGAATAAACCATTTCGAACACACGTTAATACTTTCAATAACGGCTGAAACTAACGATTTCTTGGTCGCAAGCCAAAAACACCAACTTTTTTTGTAGTACTGATTTTTTCTTATTTTGAAAAGGTCTAAATTCCTATAAACTTAAGTATCTTCTACTAATAAATATTTTAGTATCTAGTTTTATTTGCTTCAGCTTTTTTATTTCATTTCTGACTTTTTTGTAAACTGATAGACACATCAATAACAATTAGGTAATGCGGTCATGTGTAGTAGATGAAAAACTTATTAGTGGTGGGCATTTGTATAGAAATTACTACGCGTAAGTTGGTTTGTCATCTTTTCGTTTGTAACCAATAATTCTGTCAAATCTCCACCGATTTCTAAAAATTGTACGTCACTGTATTCGCAATGAAAAGGGCTTTAAAATAATGTGCCACAAGTGGGGTAGTTGCATTTGAAATTTTTAAGTTGGGGTTGCTAGGCATTAGGGGGATGAACATATCGAGTTGGCTTGATTGTCAAAAAAGCTCCCCCCAAGAACAAAAATTGAGGGTCACGGCGAATTTTGAAATATTATTCGGTTTTCCAATTATAGGGGGGGTCAAATTTTCGTTGGGATACCCTGTATATATATATATATATATATATATATATATATATATATATATATATATATATATATATATATATATATAAATATATATGTATATATATATATGTATATATATATATATATATATATATATATATTTATATATACATATATATATATATATATATATATATATATATATGTATCCCCACAGAACCTTTGCTTTCGAAAGCAAGATGGTAAACTAGCCTTGACAAATAAGGAAAATTGCAAAGAATTAGCTACATATTTTTCACAGCTTTTCAATTGTCCAGAACCCAGAAAGAGATTCCAGAAAGTACAATCAGAAATCACACCGGAAAATTTGTCACCACCAACGCAAGAAGAAATTTATTCACACATCAAGACACTTAAAAACAACAAAGACAACAAAACAACATCAGGGGAGGACGGGATTGTTTCTGAACACAAATAATCCAAAACATTTGGCAAACCGATAAGCTCCTGGATGACTGGAACATTGCTCTAATCCATCTACTACATAAAAAAGGCAGCAAGTTAGATGTAAACAACTATAGAGGTATCTCTCTTTTATCTGTCACCTACAAAATACTATCAGCCTGTCTCTTGAGTGGAACACAAAGCAATTGGAACCCAAACTATCAGAATACCAAGCAGGATTCAGACCAAACAGGTCCTGTCCAGAACAAATTATCAACCTCAAAACCATACTCAAATTACGAGCCCTCAGACAAAAGCCCACAGTATGCACATTTGTAGACTTCAAAAAGACATACGATTCGATAGACAGATCCTAACTATTCCAAATTTTAGAAGAGAGAGGACTAGATCCCAAAACCCTAGAACTGATAAAACAAACACTCACTGGCACAAAGTGAAATTTATGGGGGAAATTTCAGAACCCTTTGACATTCGAACAGGTGTGAGACAAGGTGATAGACTCTCTGCTATTCTGTTCAATATCGTACTAGACAAGGTTATGGAAGAATGGGAGAAGGAACTCAAGAAATGTGAGTCTTGGAAACCGATTCGACTGGGCTTTCCCATAAACAACCTCTACGTACCATACCTCGCTTTTGCGGATGATCTGGCAATACTAACAGAGGATGAGGAGACTGCTGTCAAACAGCTTGAGATACTTAAGGAATGTGCAGAAAAAGTGGGACTACAGATCTCATTTGAGAAAACTAAATTCTTTTGTTCAAAAACTGATACCGCGAGCTTGAGAACAAATTACGGTAAAATCGACAAAGTCCCGTACTTTAAATACCTCGGAGAATTCATCGAACCGACAGGCATTGAAAAGCTCTCACAGCAAAACCGTCTCCAAAAAATCAAGAAGGCATTATGGTTAGTCCAAGACATCTATAATAAAAAATCTACGTCAAGACAGACAAAAGTTCGGAATTACAACACGGTTATTTACACTCCTTTACGCAAGCGAAACATTGACACTTAACAGAAAACAATAACTAGAAAAAATCAAAAAGGAAGAGAGGAAGAGCATTAGAAAAATCCTAGGACCAAGAATTTATCAAGACGGCTACAGGCTAAAATCAATCAAAACAGAAAAGTTTTCAAATATTTAAATTGACACGAAAAAAAGACTGAAGAATGAAATTATTTGGACATCTAACGAGACTACCAGCAAATCGACTGTCAAAAATATTAGATTATTCGACACCTTGGTTAGAAGATCTTCGAAAGGATATCAGAAATGCAAACATATGTACAACAGACATTTTAGAAAGAGACACCTTCAGACACAAAGTAGACAAATGGCAAGTTACATTAGAGCAAACAAAGCAGTACAGAGCGAAGTGGTCGGAAGAACGTAAACAAGCCTTTTTGGAAAGAATGAAAGCTTATTGGAGAAACAAGAAGAACGCCTAGAAAACTTTATTGAGTTGTTTGCTTAACGTCTTCCATTATTGGGAGAATACGCTAATAATATATATGCATATATATATATATATATATATATATATATATATATATATATATATATGTATATATATATATATGTATATCTTCAGCAATTCTCAATGTTTACCAGCATAAAGTATCTTTTGTAAATCACATGGTTTCACGTAGTACGAAAATGCAAGAACCCATAACTTTCTTTAGTTATACTTAACAAATTACATTTAATTATTTCATAAGTTTAATGTGTGAATTTAAACGTAGAAATTCTTAATTTATTACTTTTAATATTAAAAATTCACATAGTAATATTTCCCGCAATATAAACCATTTGAGGAAATATTAATCTGCGATTAAAAAATGGTGTCGATTTTGACTAAGAAAAGGTAATAATTTTTAATTCATATGGAAATTTCATCGATAATTCTTATTTGCATTTGAAGTAGATTATTAAATCGCCTAGGATGTTCACTATATTAGTCTAACTACGTAAGTTCAAAAGATCATAGGTAAAAATAATGTATGTATGAGTAATATATGATTAAACAATGTCTTGATGCGTTTCTAACTATGCTATCCAAATTGGATACCAGATCGCCAAGAAATACAAACAAAAACAATAAAATTGTTTAAAATATTTAGATGCTATATTAAGCTGTTAATCGAACGAAATAGTTGGTTTTAATAGAATTAAAACATTAAATAAATACAACTAAAATCTAAAATATGTTATTTACTATAGCATCTACTGTATTATACAATTTGGAAACTAGTAATTTCGCAGGTAAAATTTTTAACCTAAATAAATTTCTGGGCCTTATATATAATAGGTGCTACATGTACGTTACCTTCTATGATGCGATGGGCCATTTCATAGTACGATAGTTATTTTTATTTAGGGTATAATGATTTTTTAGCTTTTTACACTGTTATAACGAAAGAGTGCTGTAGTTTACTGTGTTATTGAAGGGTTTCCGCGATATTTTTTATAGCGTTATGGGGAGACTGTTTTGTTAAGCTTACCTTAAGATAACTTCATACTAGGTTAAAAATGTTTTGATTGAAGGGATATTTTCAAAATGTTTTATATAAATTGTGACGAAATTCACAATAAGAATCATTTTTTAGTTTCGTTTAAAAAAAAAAGATTCTTATTGTCAATTTCGTCACAATTTTAACAAAACATGTTGAAAAAATATATATATATATATATATATATTTTTAGTTTCGTTTCTCTTTCGATGTATCTCCACCTTGCCATGAGTAGCGATAGATGTCATGTTCTAAAACCTCCTCCTCCTCAAACCTCCTCTGACCTTGACCCCTAACCTAACCTTGACCTTGTAATTTCTGGTTGCTACTTCAGGTTGCTACTTGCGGTTATACTTCCGGTTGCTACTTCCGGTTTCCGGTTTTGACTTCCGGCCGCCATTTCCAGAGGCGCGGGAAAATTCCAAAATAGACGCGAGGCGGGAAAATTCAAAATTAGATGTCGACGGGGCAAATTAGGTGTGTAGTTGGCTGCAAATATCAACGGAGCTAGATACATGGGGCTGGATACATGGGGCTAGATACATGAGACTAGATAGATGGGGCTATCCGAATTATGGGGTATCCGAATTATGGAGTAATAGATAAGAAATATTACTTCTCAAGGAGATGGATAAGGTTGTAAAAAAGAAAACTCCACTTAAAATTTATGGTTTTATTAAATTCTAATAATATTACATTTACATCAATACATTTAAATACTGAATTAAACATTCAACATTTCTTGCAATACATATAGAATAGTCGCTAATATGATTTATACATACAATGGTTCATTTTACTTAAATTTTTAAATTAATTTTCGAACTATTCCCGGCAATAGGCTCGAGTGTTTGGTTTGAATGCTTGCCTAGCTTCAAATTCAATTTTCAAATTTAATTGATTAAAATCAACAGCAGATGATTTAATACTCTCATTTTGTTTAGATACATCAAACACAAAAAGAACATGATCTTTGAATTGAATAATATCTAATATCGGCTCATTTGTGCGATCATAGTAACTGCTTTGGAAAGTGGCATACATGTAATAAAGTTGTGCATAATCACCACTATCCATATTAAGATTCAAGCTTTCATATGGATATGAATCCGAGTTTAGGTCAATTTTCTTATTTTGCAGCGATGCATTATCAAATTCGGACGCGTTTTTTACATAACCATCCCTTCGCCCCTCTTGCAGTGCAAATATATCGTATCGAGGCTTCTCCAGAGTTGTAGATGTTTTTACAGACCAGATATCTCTGTCGATATTTTTTAAAGCAGGTAGTTCATGCAACTCCCACCTACGAAACGGTATTAATATCGGATTATCTTCTTCGAGTGTGTCCAATACATTCAATCGAGCTTCGTCGTTGAGTTGGATATGGGGAATTCGCCAGTAAATTTGATCAATATTGAATCTTATATTTGCATCTGCTTTGTAGCAGTTCACGTCAGTTCTAGCTCGTAGTAGAATTAATTCCTGCTTTACATTAATTAACATTTTTGTATAATCCTCAGCAAAACCCAATAAATATTTCAATGGAATTAGAGCATAGAACTTTCTGTTATTATCAAAGTATGTAACATTTGTAGCATTTTCAGCCCAGCCGCAAAGGTCGAGTATATGCTGATCCCGCATGGTATTGGAGAGTAATCCTTTCATCGTGCTTGTAATTCCTACATCTCGAATCTTATCTACTTTAACTCCATTCAATTCATAGCGAATTTCATCAAACAAGAACGCATATGCGTTTTCACAAGTTCAAAGTTGTGTGTAGTTGCAGGTGGAATGAGTTTCGGAAAATTAACGGTTCCGCTTACATCAATATAACTTTCGCTAGGATAAGTGTAAATATCCTGGTGTTGGATCCTAATACGAATCTCATCAGTGTTTCTATAATTTTGAGCTACAGGATAATACGTGTGAAATTCACTCTTTGTAATAGTATCCTCATAGTCAACTTTGGAGAATATATCTATTTTATCCATACTATCGCTTTAACTTATATCCTAGAGATAATAGTTTATTTTTTAATAGAGGTGTTAACTCTCTGCGAAAAAATCTGTGTAAATGTCGAGTCGTAGAATTGTCCGAAACAACCGCTTTTATACGATTTCCGTGAAAATTAATTCCCATCTCTCTCTCTCTCTCCCTCTCGCCCTTTCTCTCACTTAATACTCTTCAGCTCTAATCAGTTATGTGTAGCATGGGGCTACGTCGACCTCACAGCCTGTTTAGCGTGGGCTCTCATAGACCTCACACCCTGTTTAGTGTGGGGTCACATAGACTTCACACCCTGTTTAGCGTGGGATCACATAGACCTCACACCCTGTTCAGCGTGGGGTCACATGGACCTCACACCCTGTTTAGCGTGGGGTCGCATAGACCTCACACCCTGTTTAGCGTGGGGTCATATAGACCTCACACCCTGTTTAGCGTGGGGTCACATAGACCTCACACCCTGTTTAGCGTGGGGTCACATAGACCTCACACCCTGTTTAGCGTGGGGTCACATAGACCTCACACCCTGTTTAGCGTGGGGTAACATATACCTCACACCTTGTTTAGCGTGGGGTTACATAGACCTCACACTCTCATCGATGCAAAGAACTCTGCACGATATAAATAGGGTTGGATAGCATTTATAATTTAGTGTTAACGCTGGTGTTTTACTATCAAGATGGGGATTGTATTTGGTGAGAAGCATGCCCGTAATAAAACCAGCTATTGGACTCCACTTATATCTACTATCTATTAATATCTACTAGTTTATCACCATCATATGAGACGCTTCCTAGACGTCAAAAGAATAAAGTTCAGAGTTTGAATGGTGACTATGATAATAATAGAGAAAAATATGCACATCTTCCTGATTCAATAAACCAATGAGCTGTTTGTTCATCCAACGCTAAAGATAGTGAACATTCCCTGGAGAAAACGGATGTTAAATGTCAAAAGAATACAGTTGAGAGTTTGAATGCACATGTTCCTGATTCAATAAACCAATCAGCTGTTTGTTCATCCAATGATAAAACCATAAATTTTATGTGGAGTTTTCTTTATTTTACAACCTTTCATTCTCTTGGAAACTAACACTCGCTCACCGCTGATAAGATAACAGGAAGTTGTTATTGCTAGCAAACATCCATTCGAACCCAATCAACAAGCCAGAGCAGTAATCAAAAAACAATCGAAAATATATTTTAGTTAAATCAAACAATCCCTTAAATATTTTAGTTCAGTATTATCTAGTTTCATGTATCTAGCCCCGTCTGTCTAACCCCATGTATTTAGCTTCGTCTGTCTAGTCTCATGTATCTAGCCCCGTCTATCTAGCCCAATGTATCTAACGCCGTCTATCTAGCCCCATGTATCTAGCCTCATGTATCTAGTCTCGTTGATATATGCAGCCAACTACACACCTAATTTGCCCCGCAGGCATCTAATTTTGAATTTTCCCGCCTCGCGTCTATTTTTTGAATTTTCCCGCGCATCTGGAAATGGCGGCCAGAAGTCAAAACCGGAAACCGGAAGTAGCAACCGGAAGTAGCAACAGGAAGTTCCAAGGTCAAGGTTAGGTTAGGGGTCAAGGTCAGAGAAGGTTTGAGGAGGAGGAGGTTTAAGAACATGACAACTTTCCCTACTGCCGTGGGGAAGGAACTTGAGTATCTTAATGACCCTAAGAGCTAAGTCGGCGGTCGCACAGCTACTGGTGGGGACTCCCGTGCCGAACAGGTCAAAGGTGAAAGATCAGACTAAGAGAGATACACACCCTACCCGGCTGTAGTGTCGTGGCCAAGGGTCTGCACAAGGTTTAACGACGCCGGAGCAGTTTATCTTTTGGTGATATCTGTTTCGATATACCGGGCTCTCTGCTGTCAGCTGACTTTGTCCTGCCTGCAATGAGTCTGTGGACCCAGGCTTAACCGTCCGGGTCAAGTGGTATGATACCCACAATAATCTTTGTCTCCAAGCTAATGGTGGAACAGCCTATGCCGATAGCTGCGTGGCCACGGGAAAGCGGTGGTCGTTAGTAGGTCGAACTCAGGAAAATGGCGAACTCCTGTTTAAACCAGCCTTCTTGTAGTAATTCGGGGCTCTGCTGCAAGTGACTGTTTATTTCCCTAGCTTCTCGTGGGTTGAAAAATGGATACAACAGAAACAAAAAATAAAGGATCGGGTGACTCCTCAGGCTCACCCAAACCAGAGGCTAAAGACCTCGCCAAAAGTGCAGAAATGCCCATGGAAAGCACTGGGGTGCATACAAAGGAGATAGAACTCCTATTGAGCAGCGACGAGGAACTCGCTGTCAATATTAAGGGTCTAAAAACAGAGGACCCAAAGAAGCGGCGGATAAGAGGCGCTGCCAAGAAAAGGATGAAGTTCCTAATCAGATCGGGCTTAACGGGGGAAGAGGCTAGTGATAAGGCATTAGTGCCTATCAATCCCAAACCCTCAGAACCCAATAAGCGTCAGCGGTCTGATGGGAGCAGTCCTTATAAGTGCCAAAGCAAGCGGACCAAAAGGCAGGCAGTGCCTATGGCTCAGAAAGCGGAGGCAGAGAAGGCAACTGAAAGGCGCAAGATGCCTACAGTAAGCGCCGGTACGGCTACCTACAGCCAACTGGTCAACTCCATAAAGGTAGGAATTACCTGCAAAGGCTACCCTTAAAGCCTTATGACGGAGGACCAAATTAAAGCGGTCCAAAAAGCCATTCTGGACGCTATTGTAAATGGGGAGAGGAGGGCTTTCAAGCCCGCTTTCTTGCAGGCGCATCAGCGTCCAGTATGGTTAGCACTGACTTGTGCGAACCAAGAGACTGTTGAATGGGTAAAGGGCCTTGAGGCCCAACTCCACCCATAGGAGGGAGCCGATCTGAGGATTGTTGAAGTGGCAGAGATGCCGCGCGACGAAATCTTCATCTACAACTTCCCAAATAGCATAGAGGAGAAGTCCAAAAGGATTCTATCTCTAGTAGAAGGTCAAAACGACCTCAAAACTTCGGCGTTGAGGCTTAGGAGAAATCCAATAGGCCCAACGCTGGAAATGACCCTCTCGGTGGACAACGCGTCGGCAGGGAAAATCAGGGAGCTCGGGTCCAGGGTCAACTATGGCTTTAGACAGATCTCGTTGAGAGAACGCCGTAAAGTGAAAGGGACGGAATCACAGCCCAGCACTTCCAAATCCACCGATAGGAAGGGGTCAGCAGACCCCACCATAAAAACAATGGCGAAGTCGCAGGACCCTAATGGCTCTAAGAAGCTTAAGAAGTCCGGCGACTAAAGCCTAATAAAAGAATGAGGAACCATATTGTGGTGTCCGCAAATAAACCTGCATCACTTCAAAGTGGCGACCAGCGCCCTACACATGGCCTTCAAAGAGGCAAGTGTCGGTATTGGTTTTCTGCAAGAACCATGGATTAACCAGGGACTTGTCAGGGGCCTACCTACTGACATATGTAAGCTGGTTTATGACACTAGCTGTTCTAAACCAAGAGCAGTGCTGATGCTCAGTAAGAATATTAATTTTGTACCTGTTCCAGAATTCACCACAGGAGACCAGGCAGTGGCAGTCGTAGAGATCCCGACGAAAGGGAGCAAGAGGCACATTATTTTGGCCTCGGTCTGGACAATAATGGACAAGCCTCCACCAGAGGAAACTATACGCCTCTTGGACTGGAGCAACAAAGCGTAGAACCCTAGGTGTACTGACTGGGAACTCTATAAGGAGATCTTCAGACAGGAAACCGAAGGTCTCCGCCTCATTATAAACACAACAGACGAGCTGGAAGCAGCATCGTTTCATCTAAAAGGCGTTCTAACACACGCCTACGAGACTAGCAGCCTTCTCAAAAAGATGCAAGAATCAAGGGCTGTTCCCTGGTAGAACAAAGAGCTAGGACGTCTGAGAAAGATGGCCAGGGAAGCCTTCAACGGTGCGAAAAGAACAGGCAACTGGGAAGCCTACAGAGTAGCACTTACTGATTACAACAAAGAATTGAGAAGGTCGAAAGGTAAACCTGGCGTGACTTCTGTGAGGGCATTGATCAATGTGCCCCAACGGCAAGGCTGCAAAAGGTTTTGGCAAAGGACCACTCAAATGAAATCGGGCTTATTAAGACATCGAGTGGTAAGTATACCAAAAATTTAGAGGAAAGTCTTAGCGTTTTACTGCAGACGCACTTTCCTGGCTCTAAATCAATCATAAGTAGTGAAAAGATAACGCGGATGAAGCGCCCAACCAAAATCTGCAAAAACATGGCAACAACCATGTTTAAAAAGTCGCATGGGCTGTGAACAGTTTCAAGCCATTTAAGGCTGCCGGACCTGACGGCATTTTCCCGGCAATGCTGCAGAAAGGGATCGAAACCATAGCCCCCTGCATTGCTGAGATATTTAAGGCCAGCTTTCGACTGGCGTACATTCCGCTGGAATGGAAAGAGGCCAAGGTGATATTCATCCCTAAGGCAGGCGCAGGCCTCAAGACCTGGCAAAGTCCTACCGACCAATTAGCCTCACTTCCTTCCTCCTGAAAACAATGGAAAAAATTGTGGACAATCACATACGGTGCGGACCTCTTAAAAAAAGTCCTCTCCATAAGCATCAATACGCTTATCAGCCAGGCAAATCCACTGTGGACGCTCTACACGAGATGACACGAGTATGTATTCTTTAAACGTATCAGATCTGGCAGAACATTGTTTAAAGAATACATACTTTAGGTACGATGGTCAAATATACAAACAAGTCCTAGGAGCACCAATGGGTTCACCTCTATCCCCAGTAATAGCCAACATATTTCTTACAGATTTTGAGGAAAAGGCAATCTCATCAGCCACACTTAAACCTACACTCTGGTTAAGATATGTTGACGACACATTTGTAATCTGGCCCCACGGCAGACCAGAGCTGGACAAATTCCTTAACCATCTTAACTTCCAACACGACCAAATTAAATTCACAATGGAGATAGAAAAGCATCAACAACTTCCTTTCTTGGATGTCTTGGTACAGAAGAAACCTGACGGCACTTTGAGCCACACTGTGTACCGGAAACCAACACACACAGACAGATATCTGAACGCTTCTTCGCACCATCATCCCAAACAACTAGCATCTGTAGTCAACACTCTTACCACCCGATCCAAAAGACTAGCCGACCAGCTTAACTTACCGGAAGAATTGAGGAACTTACGAGAAGCTCTTTCTTCAAATGGATATCCAAACAGCTTAATATCCAGAGCTTTCCGTCGTACAGAGAACAGTAGCCAAAGAACTGAAGAACGCCAGAAACCCATTAGCACAGCATACCTACCATATGTTCATGGATCAACTGACAAAATCGCCAGAATACTTAAAAGACACAACATCGACACCATTTTCAAACCTAATCAGAAAATATCCTCCATGCTACGCAGCGTTAAAGACACCATCCCGTTAGAATACCATGGAATTTACGAAATACCTTGCGGAACATGTGAACGGACCTACATTGGACGTACCAATAGAAAAATATCTGCTAGGATTCAAGAACATGTAGTTTCAATCAGACACAGAGACAAAGTTTCATCGGCACTTGTCCAACACACAAACACTGGTCACTGGATGGACTTTAGAAATTCAAGGACTGTTGCACAGATTAGCCACGAAATGTCACGAGTATACAGAGAAGCCATAGAGATAGAAAAACGAGACTACTGCATGAACACGAGAGACGATTCCTTGAGACTGCCCCCAGCATGGCGACCGATCATATCCACCCTCAAAATGCAATCCCAGACACCCCAGACTCATGTACGACCAACAAAACAAACAAATAACCGAACCGAAGCATCGCACACAACGCGCATGACCCGAAGCCAGACAGCTATAAGTAGTCGCACCGCACGAACGAGCTCTCAGTATGCGTCGAACGGTTGACCCGTACGGACGCATATATCTCTTGAGAATGACGAATGTTAGTTCGCCGAAACGTCGAGAATCCGGTTCTTTTCAGAGCCAACCCTCAGCATCAACGCGGAATCCCCGAGAAAACAATACAACACAGGTATCTATCCGCGAAAACCTCAAATACAACATATAAATCTATATATATATATATATATATATATATATATATATATATATATATATATATATATATATATATATATATATATATATATATATGTATGTATATATATATTTACAGTCAAATTTCTGCAATGCCAACATATTGGGGAAATTGTTTCGAGGTTTGTGAATGACGACAAGAATTGACAACTTGCTGTTCCCGCAATCAATTTAATTTAAACTTTTCGCATACATTTCTATATTTTCATATTATTTTCAAAAATATCACACATTATATATATATATATATATATATATATATATATATATATATATATATATATATATATGTATATATATATTTACAGTCAAACTTCTGCAATGCCAACAATTTTATGTTCCCGCAATCAATTTAATTTAAACTTTTCGCATAGATTTCTGTATTTTCATATTATTTTCAAAAATATCACACATTATATATATATATATATTTTCAACCAAGAAAATATATATACGTTTAATGAGGGTGTAGTCAAAGCTTAGGTCGGTAAAAAGAAACTCTTTGTTATATAATCGAGCTTTCGGGAATGCTTATTCCCTTTCTCAAGCCATCTAAAAATAATTTATTTGTTAGTACACCTACATGTTATTTAAGATGGTTTGTAAACTGCTTACTAACGTGAGGTTGACATAAACAGTAGCTTCATGACACACTGGACAAAAATTCAACCACATTGAAAAAGTTATTATGTAATACCTCACACAACAAAAAAATAATATTTAGAATAAGAGAGTTAAGCCCTCATGTTTTATAATAAAACAGATTACAAATTAAAATTGTATTTACCAAAATTAATTACTTAACAAAAAAAATACAAAATTGAAAACGTGTGCTACAACATGGTGCCACGGTGATGAAAACGGAAATAGATTAGTTTTTTAATTACATTATATTGACATCTTTAAGTGGATTGTGCGCAATCCCGGTAACTGAACTGATTCATAATGCGCATGTACCCGCACACGGGTGTTTGAGAAAAGAAAATACAAGCTTGTATATTCTTTTCTCAAACATAATACCTTTTTCAATGTGGTTGAATTTTTGTCCAGTGTGTCATGAAGCTACTGTTTATGTCAACCTCACGTTAGTAAGCAGTTTACAAACCATCTTAAATAACATGTAGGTGTACTAACAAATAAATTATTTTTAGATGTCTTCTGAAAGGGAATAAGCATTCCCGAAAGCTCGATTATATAACAAAGCTCGATTATATACACCCTCATTAAACGTATATATATTTTCTTGGTTGAAAATATACTATGGTATTTGTTTAATTATCTAGTCATTAATAAAACTATCTTCGCATCTTTATATATATATATATATATATATATATATATATATATATATATACATATACATATATATGTATATATATATTTACAGTCAAACTTCTGCAATGCCAACAATTTTACATTTTATGTTTTATGATAGCCAAAAACTCGAAAAAAGCTAAACTAAAAATTTACCAGCGGTTGTGCTTTAGCAAGAAAATTCTCCGTGGATCCCCTTCCATTCTTTTGTCCATTTTATCCCGGTCTTCTTCGGCTTCTCATTCTCTGACATCACATCCCATTTGTTAACCTTTTGTCTGTATGTCTCTCTATTCTATTTCTCTATTATATATACATATATATATATATATATATATATATATATATATATATATATATATATATATGTATATATATATATATATATATATATATAGCCAAAAATGATAGCCAAAAACTCGAATAAAGCTAAACTAAGAATTTACCAGCGGTTGTGCTTTAGCAAGAAAATTCTCCGTGGATCCCCTTCCATTCTTTCGTACTATTTGTCCCGGTCTTCTTCGGCTTCTCATTCTCTGACATCACATCCCATTTGTTAACCTTTTGTCTGTATGTCTCTCTATTCTATTTCTCTATTATATATATATATGTATATACAGGGTGCTTCAAAAAAATGTATACACACTTTGAACTTCCATAGAAAATTTATTTACCGTTCTACAAAGTTAAATTTCAGGAAAATAGAAAGCTGAAAGTCCAATGTAAATGAAACATAAATAACAAATGTTAATACTGTTCAAATTGGTGACCTGCAGCATCAATACAATTCTGAGTACGAGTCACCACTGATTCTGTACATCGTATCAAAACGTCCAATGAGATTTCTCTACACACTGCTTGAATCTCATTCCAAAGAATGTCTAGGTTACGTGGTTTACGTTTGTACACCTCATCTTTTACTGTGCCCCACAAGAAGAAATCCAGTGGTGTAAGGTCTGGAGAGCGTGCTGGAAACTCGATTGGCCCCCTGCGTCCTATCCACTGTCCCGACAAATTTTGATCCAGGTAAGCTCGTACGTCCCTGTGATAGTGCGGCGGAGCACCATCTTGTTGAAAATAAAAATCATCATTACCGTATAATGCACGAATGGCAGGAAATATGGAATCAGCAAGCATTGTTAGGTAATTAATACCAGTTACAGTGCCTTCAAATCGAAAAGGTCCAATGTGTCCCCTTGAAGACAAACCGCACCACACATTTACACCAGGCAAATTTACAGCTTTTTCAATTGTAATGTGAGGATTTTCTTCACCCCAGTAAACACAATTGTGCCTATTGACAGTTCCATTAAGTTTGAATTGGGCTTCATCCGACCAAATGATGCTACCCATAAATCCCGGTTCACGTATCACCATCTCCTGAATCCATTCACAAAATTGCAACCTTCGATCTGGATCGTCGTCATTTAGCTGTTGCACCAGCCTTGGAATGTAAACACGATACTTGCCTCTCTTCAGAATGCGTAGCACGCTGCTAGCACTTACATCACTTTCACGTGCCCCTTGCCTTGAAGATTTGTTAGGAGAGCGTTGAAACAGTTCCAAGACTGCCGTTGATGACTCATCACTTGTAGCTGTTCGAGGCCGACCTGAATGACCTTTATGCACATCACACACTGTTCCATGAACTTCGAATTTGTCTCGTATGCGTGTAATTGTTAATCTTGAAGGTGGTTCTGTATCATACTCCCTTCTCCACTGTCTTTGAACTTCATTTACATTCTCAAACTTCCAGTACCACTTAATAACCTGCTTACGTTCTTCAAAACTCAAACGTACGTCCCCCATGTTGATATTACAAATTCCAACTGATAATATAACATAGAGGGACGATTATGCTGGCACCTGGCGAAGAAATATAACATTAGCCTTGTAGAGCGGGAAAACTACAATAGTTTAAAGTTGTATGCATTTTTTTGAAGCACCCTGTATATATATATATATATATATATATATATATATATATATATATATATATATATATATATATATTTATATATATATATATATATATATATATATATATATATATAAATCTAAAATACCCCATTTTAAATTTAGGCGCCACCAACTAGAGACAGTTAGTATGTTAAGTTACCAACGCTGTTAGATTTAGTTTTAGTAACTCATTTTCGTAATCGTAAAATAAGTAACTCATTTAGTAACTCATTATCGATCCGAAAGGCACGTGTTACATTTATTTTATATATTTTATTATTGATCCTGAAGAAACTACATTTAATCAATTCTATTGTTTTAGGTAAGAATTGATTATAATCTTGTACATATTATCTTAATTATTTAATTGTAAATATAATACAAATACAATCTATTGTTTTAGCAATCAATTAAAGTAGAACTTCCAACTACAACTACAACAGTAGAACAATCAACTTCCTTACAAATTGATTAAAGACATTTCTTCAATCAAGATGGCTGATGGACAAGAAATAATTTTTTTTCATCTCATCAAGAAGTTAAATGAAGACATCGTGTAGGCTATCTCAGAAGACAAGAAAACCTGGTATGAAATAACGGAACAGTTTAAAAATCTAAAGCTACATTGTGAATTATTAAAACAGAAAACAGTGAAAAGTGCTTTTAAATCCATTTCTAAAGTAAATGAATATAGAAAAATAGCGATAAAGGTTAATCCTGAAATTAAAAATTTCTACATGGACGATGAGGGCAATTTCTGTATCCAAGATATTTATTTAGAAGAATATCAAGAAAATAGAGAAAAAGAGGAACCAAGAAATACAGATGAACATTTATTGAAAAGGATAAAAGAACTTGTGAAAAGAAACTGTCATCTCAGAACATTTTAAGTGTGAGTGAATTAGAAAAAAAATTAAATTTAATGATACAAGTGAACCTACAAAATGGTTTGAAAATTTTGAGATAGAATGTGAAAGGTATAATGTAACATTAGATGAAATGAAAATAGAAACTATAAAACTATTCCTAGAAGGTAGCACTATGGATTGGTACCAAGCTAACTTAATTAAACTAAAAATCTCTGACTGGTTCAAGTGGAAAGAATCGTTTATCCAAATTTCAAAAGGAATAACTGGGAACCAATTAGAAAAGCATTTAATTTTAAATATTTTTATGGATCAGTAATGAATTATGTGATGAAGAAAGAACGTTTATTACTGGAGGCTGATCATAATTTTCCGGGACAAACAAGATTATATCTCATAATTTATAGATTGCCTATTCAGTTACAAGATAAATTGGAGAGAGAAATAATCAATAATATGAAAAATCTTACAGATGAACTCATGAAATTTGGAGATGAGTTTAAGAAGAGAGAGGAACCAATAAGGAATGTGGATAAAGAAGCTAAAAAAAAAAATACCCGCTTATAATAAAGAAGAAGAGAAGAAACCAGGTGAAATATGTAAAAAAATGGGTTTCAAAAAAAGATTCCATCCAAAACAGTTATGTTGGAATAATAAAAAATTAAATGAAATAAATTTGAATAAAGAAGAACGGATAGATGAACTTATAGAGGAAGATTTAAACTACAAAGCCCGGAGAAGCCCACACCATGTGCTTTAATAAAGATAGACATGCAAATAACAAACACAAAATAAAAGCTGTATATGATAATGGCTCTACTTGTTCTTTAATAAATGAAAATTTCATTCATCTTTTGAATGCATAATTAATTAATAACAAAACTTTATTAAAAACTATAAACTTAGTAGGTTTGGACTTTAGTAAAAATCGGGCGAAAATTCACTTAAAAATCGGAAAAATTGAAGATAATATAGAAGCTATAGTAATAAAAAAATAATAATTTTAACTATGATTTGCTACTTGGTTTGGATGCAATAAAAAAGTTCAAACTTATTCAAGACGAGAATTTACAAGTTAAGCAAAAATGGAAGAACGAATTAATCGACATAAAAAAATAAAAGATGATGAAAAATATGAATTCAATTTAGAAGAGGAGGAAGTTATCATTAATAAAAATTTTATAAAAGATTATTGCAAAGAAGAATTAAATCATTTAGAAAAAAATAATAAAGAGAAAATAAAAGAAATAATAAATAACTTCCAAAATTGCTTTGCTAAAGATAAATTTGACATAGGAACTATAGGAAATGCGGAAGCCCAAATAAAACTAAAGGAAGATAAATTCATTTCCAAGAAATCATACAGATGTTCTTTCCCAGATAGGGTTGAAATAAAATCCCAAATATCAAAACTTCTAGAAAAGGGTATGATAGAAGAATCCAATTCACCATTCGCTTCTCCAGGAACACTAGCTTATAAAAAAGAAGATGGGAGAAGAACTCGATTAGTAGTCGACTACATAGAATTAAACAAGATAGTGGTACCAGAAGTTCAGCCTTTTGAGAATGTAAATGGTTGTTCATGGTTCACAGCATTGGATATTAACTCTGCTTTTTGGTCGATACCTATCAGATTGAAAGACCGTAAGAAGACAGCATTCATAACACAGAAAGGTCATTATCAATGGAAAGTACTACCATTTGGTTTTAAAAATTCTCCAGCCATATTCCAGAGAGCATTAGCATCTATAATTAGGAAAAATGGATTGGAAGAATTTTGTGTCAACTATATTGACGACATTCAGGTTTTTTCAAAGTCATTCGGTCAACATGTAAAACACTTACAATCACTGTTCGAAACCTTAGAGAAAGAAGGAGTAAAATTGAAAATTAGTAAATACAATCTCGCTAAACAGTAAACATAAAATTTTTAGGACATGTAATAAAAAACGGAAGAGTTCACCCTATAAATGACAACCTGATGGCAATCAAAGAATTTGAACGTCCAAGAACAAAAAAAATGGTGCTTCAGATATTAGGTAAAATAAATTTTTACAGGAGATTTATAGATCATTGCACTCAAAGACTAGAACCATTACAAAAACTATTAAAGCAAGATGTAAAATTTGAATGAACAAATGAATGCGAAACAGCATTTAATGATATTAAAGAATATTTATGTTCCTCACCGATCTTAGCTATTTATGATAAAGACAAGGATGTTGTCAGAGAAGTAGATGCAAGCCGCCAAGGACTAGGAGCGGTGATAAAACAAACACAAGAAGACGGTTACTACACCCAGTAGGATATTTTTCCAAGAAACAGACACCTAGCCAAACGAAGAAAGAAATAATCTATCTTGAATGCTTAGCAATCAAGGAAGCAATTCGATACTGGCAATATTATCTAATCGGTAAAGAATTTTTAGTAACATCGGATCATAAACCTTTACTAAAACTCAGATCTAAATCTAGAACAGACGAACCTTTGGGAGATTTGATTTTGTATTTATCCCAATATAATTTTAAAATAATATATAAGAAAGGTTCAGAAAATTTAGAAGCTGACGCATTGTCAACGGATCCAATATTGGAAACTTTTGAGAATGAAGATAATTGTTTAAAACTCATAAATATGATAAAATTAGAAGAGATATATGTTGATCAATCCAAAATCAAAAACGAAATAAAACAAGAAAAACATATAATAAAAGAAGGCAATATAAATTATAAAAATACAAAAAACAAAAAAAGAATTTATGTGTCTCAAGAAATGGGTTTAGAATTAATAGAGAAAATACATAAATTCTATGGACATATTGCAAATAAACAAATGATACTCAAATTAAGACCTTATTATTACTTTAAAAATATGGACAGAATTATTAGTGAATACTGCAACAAATGCCAGATTTGTATAAAAAATAAATCTAGAAGAATGAGACCGATAGGCTATTTGTCAAAACTGGGACCAGCTACAGAACCCTTTGATATAATGCCGTTGGACACTATCGGAGGTTTTGGAGATAACAGATCGTCTAAGAAATACATGCATCTGTTAGTAGATCACTTTACTAGATATGCTTGGATACTAACGACTAACGGTCAAAATTCGGAAGACTTTATTAACACTTATGTCAATACCCAGTCGTTACTACGTTGTTCAATACCCGGGTACCCGTGTACCCGCATGGGTTTTTCATTCAACAAAATAATTTTAATACCCGGAGACTTTCACATTACAACTCGGGATTACCCATAGAGTATTCCACTACCCGAAAAACCCTATTTCTATAAATAAAACCGCCAGGTGGGCAAAGTATGGGATCAAAATATGGTGGATAAAGGACGCCAAAAATTCATATCCATTGAAAGGTCAAATTTATACTGGCAAAATAACAACTGGCCGTGAAATAAATCAAGGCGAAAAAGTGGAAGAGAGTAAAAGATTTAGCTGCAAAATATAAAGGATCCGGAAGTAATATTACAATGGATAAATTTTGTACTACTTAACCTTTAGCAAAGCATATATTGTATGGAACCGAACAATTGTAGGAACATTGAAAAAAAAATACATTCTAGTAGACATGCTAGCATCTAAAGATCGTAAAGAATTCTCTTCTCTATTTGGGTTTCATGAAAAAGTTACTCTATGCTCTTATGTTCTCAAAAAAAGAAAGTTGTTATACTACTATCTACGATGCACTCAGATTTGCAGCGAAGACAAAAAAAGAAACCTGAAATTGTTCAGTATTATAATAAACCAAAAATTGGTGTGGATATAATGGATAAGATGTTGGGCCGTTACACAATCCACAGACGGACTTTTTTAAATATTTTGGATATCGCCAGTCTTGCCAGCTAAATAATTTATCATCTAAATAACGTAATTTTACGAAAATTAAGTGAAGAATTATGTATGACAGTTATTCAAGAACGATCTCAAAATAATTAAATTATTTCACCACTAGGGAAATTTCACCACTAGGATTGCCATAGAAAGCATATATGGAAAACCAATAGATCCTACAAGCAGGGCAACAACATCAAATGAGCCATGCGGGTCTACTGAACAGACAGATACCACTGGACAAAAAATAGTTGTAGGATCATGTCATATTTGTTACCAGGATGTCTATAAAAAAAATGGAGAAAAAACGCGAAAATCGTGTAAAGAATGTAACAAACCAGTTTGCGATGAACATTCAAAAGCAATTGTAAAATGTGACAATGTTGCCAATAATAAATTGAATATAAAAATATTTTATGTATAATTTATAATAAGTTTTATAATAAAATTAATTAAAAGTTAAATAAATCCGTTTATTTATATATTAAGTACTATTTTTTATCCCTAGAAATAAGTTTAATGATTTATTAATATATGGGTACACGGGTACCCCGGGTATTGAACAACGGGGTATTTGACTTTAAGTCCAAAAAGTTTATATATTCTTTGGCATATTTTATTATTTATGTATATGAATCGATGTCAATAGACTCAAATAACGAGGATCTGAAAGGATTTGATGATTTTTCGTTAAACAAAAAAGATATGTGAGTAAGAACATGCAAAAGGGTACACGGGTATTGACATAAGTGTTAAACTAATACCGCCTATAGCAAAGGAAAATAGAATCAAGAAATTACTGGTGGATCAATTCGGTGCATTAAAATCAAGAAAATTCAAAGAATATATGAATAAACATAATGTAGAGCTAATCTTCACTGCACTGGAAAATCCACAATCAAATGGCCTTAACGAACGATTAAATCAGACGCTCGTCAATAGAATAAGATACAAGATAAACGAAGAGGGATGCAAAGAACCATGGTAAAATCAGCACAAAAATGCACTGAGGAATATAATAAAACAGTGCATACTTCTACGACATTGTCTCCGGCATATCTACTATACGGTGAAAATTCTGAAGTGATTCCAGAAGAATTGCAGATAAAAAGAAATCTGGAAGAAGACAGAAGGCTAGCAGCACTATACTCGGAAGAGAGCTTTAAGAAAAATAAGAAAAGAATAGACAAGAGAAGGTCAGATAAAGAAATTAAAATTGGAGACCTAGTCTTTGTCACTAAGGGAAATAAATTGAACAGAAGTAAACTAGAAGAAATAAGAGAAGGCTCATTTCGAGTTAAGAAGAAAATATCAAATCCTATATTTGAAATAGAGGATAATAAAAATCTAGGAAGTAATAAATACCATATAAAAAACCAACTAATACCATAGTCTTTTAATTCTGGGAATTAAAAGAGTAATTAGGAAGGGGAGATATAAATCTAAAATACCCCATTTTAAATTTAGGCGCCACCAACTAGGGACAGTTAGTATGTTAAGTTACCAACACTGTTAGATTCAGTTTATAACTAATTATCGATCCGAAAGACAAGTGTTACATTTCTTTTATATATTTTATTATAGATCCTGAAGAAACTACATTTAATTAATTATATTGTTTTAGGTAAGAATTGATTATAATATTGTACATATTATCTTAATTATTTAATTGTAAATTTAATACAAATACAATCTATTGTTTTAGCAATCAATTAAAGTAGAACTTTTAATCAACTTCCTTACATCCACGGAGGACCACGGAGGATCCACGGAGAATTTTCTTCCTAAAGCACAACCGCTGGTAAATTCTTAGTTTAGCTTTATTCGAGTTTATATCTTTTTCTCACTTACGGCCTCTCACTTGCGCAACAAACGAGTACACGGCTGCAATGTTTCACTGCACAAAATTTCACCTATTTATATGCCTTCTAACCATAATTTGTATTGCTGCAATTTATCAACATTTCCAACGACATATGGCTAATATTACATCTTGCTACCACGCACCATTTACTTTTTCATGTTGTATAATTTCATATTACACGTATACTTGTACAAGCAACTTATTTATTTTACATTTATACGAACTGCATATAGGCAGATCAATTTCAAATATAGTTTTATAGTTTAATCTAATGTAAATAAAATCACCAGTACAAAAACTTTCTATATATATATATGTTACGTTTTAAGTTATTTCTAAAAACAATATAAATTACAATCTGCTACTACAGTATATCTGTGGTCTTTTGATATAGGAATAACTCAAATAAATTCATAAATTCTCTTAGACCAATTTGGTCAACGAATTAATAATTATTTTCATAAAAAAATTAATTAACATTCAATTTCAAACAATACGTTTCCAAATATTTGTTTTCTATTACCGATCATATACTTATATGGCATTTGGTTTCCTGCATTTCACAGCACGTTTGCCAACCGTCATTTCATCAATAAACACTCGCCGTAACCATAAGCCTACCGTACTCAAAATGAATTCAAGTTTCCCTATTCAGCTGGTACAGTAGCATCCCAAATTAGAACAAAGTGTTTAATTTAATATATATATATATATATATATATATATATATATATATATATATATATATATATATATATATATATATATATATATATATAAATAATATAAAAAAGGAAGATTATTTGAAAATATAAATGTTCATGTTTCATATTTTATTCTGAATCTTGTTTTATATACGAATCTTTATTAGGAATAAGAACCACAACTTTTTCATATTATTTCACACATTTTTTCGTAAAGCTATCCTCTAAATTCGCATACGGCTAATTTGTTGGCTATTTGTTGTTGCTATTTTATTGTTTCGTGACAACTAAATAATATATGAACCCAATTAAATAACATATAAAACTGGTATAAATAAATAGATAAACGATGAGACAAAAATGTATTGATTTTCGAAATTTCATGATTAATAGGAAGGTTATTAATAGGAAGAGAAATCTTATCTCCACATCATTCGAATATATAAATGAAAAATAAGCAGTAGCTGAAGATTAAATTTCTGAATATTGTCCTCTGAATATGCCTAAGTATAATAAACACATTAAATGATCTTAACAACATTCAACCTTATGTAAGTTTTCTGTTATGTAAGTAGTAGTCAAGGAGTTCTTAACAGTCGTTCAAAGAGCATTAGCTCTGTGAATGTCTAAAATATAAAAATTTGGGGAACCAGAAGCAATAATTATAGTTAAATATTGTTATTCCCATAAGTTATACTTAAATTGTAATTAGGGCCGAAGTAATATTTCGCAAGCAAATAGTCACAAAATGGTTTCTTTTAAAAATTACTTTTGTATTTCACAAGATTAATATATATATATATATATATATATATATATATATATATATATATATATATATATATATATTTATATATTTATATATTTATATATATATATATATATATATATATAGTCGAACTTCCATATCTCGAACTTCTATAACTGCAATTTTTCTATAAATTGAACTATTTTAGAAATTCATACGTTTAGATAGCATTCTACATATAAATTAACTTCCATAACTCGAATTTCCCTTAAGACGATTTTTTCCAAAACGCGTAGTAAAAATGTGTACAATGGTAAAATTTTGCATTGAAAATAATCTCTTTAACTCCAATTTTTTAATCGCTGCGTGCTTTCCAAAATTTATGGTGCCGGATATTAACTAGCATAAAACGTATCCCATTTGTTATAGTAAAGGTGCTATATATTAATGAAATGTTAGAGTTTAAACTCATTCTTTCTTCTTACCTCTGCCGTTACAATCGCAATTATGAGTGGTCAGAGAAGAAAACTCAATACGATGTCGTTATCTGACAAAGTGAGGTTGAAAAGTGAAGTTGACAAAGGAAAACGTGATTGCTGAAGACTTTGGTATTCCTCTAAGTACACTTCATTCAATTAGAAGAAACCACAAATAAGTTCTGAACAAATGAAAATGGTGCAACTAATGATGCAAACGTTTGAAAAAGTGTACCTACGAAGACATTGACTTTGGAACAACAGCTTCTTTGACAGCTACTTTGGAATGGTTTAAAATTGCACGGGATATGTGCACGGGAAATGTGTCAATACCTTGACCACTTATTAGAGAAAAGGTTCTTTATATTGCTGAGAGTCTGGGACACACAGTCTGGATTTCATCGCTAGTGTAGGTTGGCTAGATAAGTTTACACAACATATAAAACTGGTATAAATAAATAGATAAACGATGAGACAAAAATGTATTGATTTTCGAAATTTCATGATTAATAGGAAGGTTATTAATAGGAAGAGAAATCTTATCTCCACATCATTCGAATATATAAATGAAAAATAAGCAGTAGCTGAAGATTAAATTTCTGAATATTGTCCTCTGAATATGCCTAAGTATAATAAACACATTAAATGATCTTAACAACATTCAACCTTATGTAAGTTTTCTGTTATGTAAGTAGTAGTCAAGGAGTTCTTAACAGTCGTTCAAAGAGCATTAGCTCTGTGAATGTCTAAAATATACAAATTTGGGGAACCAGAAGCAATAATTATAGTTAAATATTGTTATTCCTATAAGTTATACTTAAATTGTAATTAGGGCCGAAGTAATATTTCGCAAGCAAATAGTCACAAAATCGTTTCTTTTAAAAATTACTTTTGTATTTCACAAGATTAATATATATATATATATATATATATATATATATATATATATATATATATATATTTATATATTTATATATATATATATAGTCGAACTTCCATATCTCGAACTTCTATAACTGCAATTTTTCTATAAATTGAACTATTTTAGAAATTCATACGTTTAGATAGCATTCTACATATAAATTAACTTCCATAACTCGAATTTCCCTTAAGACGATTTTTTCCATAACGCGTAGTAAAAATGTGTACAATGGTAAAATTTTGCATTGAAAATAATCTCTTTAACTCCAATTTTTTAATCGCTGCGTGCTTTCCAAAATTTATGGTGCCGGATATTACCTAGCATAAAACGTATCCCATTTGTTATAGTAAAGGTGCTATATATTAATGAAATGTTAGAGTTTAAACTCATTCTTTCTTCTTACCTCTGCCGTTACAATCGCAATTATGAGTGGTCAGAGAAGAAAACTCAATACGATGTCGTTATCTGACAAAGTGAGGTTGAAAAGTGAAGTTGACAAAGGAAAACGTGATTGCTGAAGACTTTGGTATTCCTCTAAGTACACTTCATTCAATTAGAAGAAACCACAAAGAAGTTCTGAACAAATGAAAATGGTGAAATTGGTTCGCCGAAACATCGAGAATCCGGTTCTTTTCAGAACCAACCCTCAACACCAACGCGGAATCCTCGAGAAAACAAACCAACATATATATATATATATATATATATATATATATATATATATATATATATATATATATGTATGTATATATATATAAAATCGCTAGTTACTTTTAGCACTGGATGGAATTGATGATACTAATCACAGTGAGCCGCTACGCTGCGTCAAAGCAAGCGACTGTGTAACGGTCAAAAGCTAAAAATGTCAGGGGCTGAAGTCCGGCAGTTCTTCATAAAAGCGACTGAAACCTAGAACTGCCCGCCTTCAGCCCCTGACATTTTTAGATCTTGACCGTTACACAGTCGCTTGCTTTGTCGCAGTGTAGCGGCTCACTGTGATGAGTATCATCAATTGCATTCAGTGCTAAAAGTGACCTGCGATTTTTCTAGATAGACTGTCGAATTTCCCATGCTTTTGTCTTCACGACATTAACTTTCCCCTAATTGTTGTATATGATCTATATTTTGAGTGCATACTCGATAATTCATTAGATTTTTTTTTCTAAGCATACTTTATATATATATATATATATATTTATATATATATATATATATATATATATATATATATATATATATATGTATATATATATATATATATATATATATATATATATATATATATAAAGAGCGGAGGTAATAACAATCATTATTAGTTAAAGAGTAATTTTTTTTTAAATTACTGCACAAACGGTAGAATTCGGGTAATACGATTAACAAAACCAACTCAAATTCTTCTTAAGACGACGTTTCGATTTGTTGATTAAATCTTTCACAAGACCTACAAAGTTATGGCAGAAAATTACAAAAAACAAAGTAAAATATGTTTTTAATTACTTACAAAGAAGGTAATGAACAATTAATTAAGACGTATAACATCATATAACTTGACCAAAAATGTGGGTTACATAATCGCTGCTGTAAAGCGAGCCATGGTAAAATTTAATTTCGGTGTTTGAAATTTAATATTTAGTTTGGAAAATATCGGACACCAACCCGATCGGCATAGCACCAGCAAACCAACAAAACCTTTTCGTTCTATTGAAATAAATTAAAGTTGAAAAAGAAAAATTTTAAGTTGAAAAAAAGTGCGAAGGTGCGCATTGGGAACGATCGTGACGTCAGTGACATTGGAAGGACACAGAAGTCACAAGCACACAGGAAAAAGAATATTTAAATAATGTTAAAAGACGTACAAGTCGAAGATTGAATCCACCACTGCGTAGTAGTTTCCCAGAAACCAAGGTAATCTGGATGATCCATATATCTTCCTAGAAACCAGGAGCTCAACGACACCCATTTAAGAAAATTGTATAACTGTAGAACCGCTAGAGAACACGAAACCGCCGCAAAAGTAGAAAATAAATTCCACTTTTTAAGAAACGGATTCTCGACGTTTCGGCGAACTAACATTCGCCATTTTCAAGAGATATATGCGTCCGCGCGGTTTAACCGTTAGACGCATACTCGCATAAGTAGGTATAAGTATGCATCTAACGGTTAACACGGACGCATATATCTCTTGAAAATGGCGAATGTTAGTTCGCCGAAATGTCGAGAATGAGGTTCTTTTCACAACCAACCCTCAACATCTACGCGGAATCCCCGAGAAAATAAACCGAAAAAAAAAAATATATATATATATATATATATATATATATATATATATATATATATATATATATATATATATATATATATGAAACTTTCCCGCTGGAAACAACTCTGTAAAAATATTTGATCACACTCTGTCTAATAACTCCATCTATTCCATTCATATATTTTACATACCTCAATCATTTATAATACTTTTCTTCATTACCGACTCCTTCGTCTTTTTTGTTATATTTTTGCAATTATCAGTAAAAAGTAATAATTTTTGTGGTATTCCGTCACTCCTTGGATAGGGAATCTCACACTCTACGAGAGTCTTATCTTTGAATCGGTTTGAAAATGTTTGGAATGGTGTTGGGGTAAAGGGTGTGAATTCAATGCGGACTGTGCATATCCCTAAAATTTTATAAATGACCAGACAAGAACAAATATGCCAGAACCAGAGAAGACCAAACAAGACCAGACAAGGTCATACAAAACCAGGCAAGCCCGGACAAGATACGAGAAGACCAGACAATACCAGACAAGACCAGACACGACGAGTCAAGACCAGACACGGAGCAGTCCAAACCAGATACGGATCAGACATGATCCAGGCACGAACAGACGAGATCAGGCGAGATCAGAGCACACCAGACAGGACAAGACCGGAAAAGACTAGGCAATTATAGGTAAGTCCAGACAAGACCAAACAGGATCAGAGAAGACAAGACAAAACCTGGCTGGACCGCCGGGGATCAGACAGAAACAGATGGGACCAGGCAGTACTAGCCGGTATCAGGCAAGACTTTTATAAATTTCGAAAACCGTATTTTAAATTAACACACACCGGTTTTAAATACTAAAATTATTATATGAACGTTAATTAATCATTTAACTAAGAATTCTAGATTCTTACATGAAGTTAACCAGGGTATAAGCAGAGTGAAATTTCTCACAATGGAGTTCAAATGCTTTCCAACATAAACACAGATAGTTTTTGTATGGCCTTTTGTTTTGTTACGCCGTTACAATAAACAAGGCGGGCGCGACCGCCCATTCTATATGTGCGAAAATTGTTTTTTTTTAAGAATTAACCATTGTAAGTTAACGAAAGTTGTATTTGATGTGAAAATTAAGAAAACGAAAATTCATTAGATTTAATAATTGATGCACTAAATACGATTAAACCGAATTTTATCGCAATAAAATATTTCCTCTTGCTGAATATTTTGTATCTAAAATTAACAGCAGGGACCTGATTCTTGAACAATTACATGAAACAATGAATTGAAAAATCCAGTATGTTTTTACCATACTTATAATATGTACTATATAATATTATAACTTATTATTCAGAGTTATATAAATTTCTACACATATCACGACTCTAGTTTCGAAGTTTGACAGTCATTTTCCAGTGACTTAACAATCATGTTTCCTTTTCTTTTCTGCGGTTTTTTGAGCTGGCGCCCAGCTGCGTGACTTAACAAATTGATGAGGTTGAATATTTACCCCTATAGTTTTGGTGGGGAGGGGCGGTGTCTGTGAGATTAAAATGTTGGGAAAACTTTTCCCAACTTTTTAATCTCACCCAATCTCAAGCAGATAAGTCCTCATCTACGGAAAAAACAAGCTGTTGATGGAAAAAACAGGAAAATTATTAGAAGGTACAAATTCCATTTTCGTTTCAAACAAGAACAGATTATTTCTTATCTTGAAAGGAAAGTTACAAGCTGATGAAACAAACAAAAAATATCCCTATAATTTCTGTAATTTGTTAAATCCGCTGCAGTAAAAAGTGGATATCACAAATTCGTGAATCCACATATACCAGCACATATTGTATGCTCCATTACAAATAAATCCAACAATTTAAATCTAAGTATCTATTAAAAAAGTGGCAGCTATTTAAAAAAAATCCCATACATTCATTGTTGTTGCGATAATTATTGATTTCATGATCGATTTAGTGTTCGTGTTATTCATTTCATGTCCGCATTGAATTCACACCCTTTGTGCGGATCAACCGTTAGTCGCTTACTGAGCGTCTAACGGTTGACCCGCACGGACGGATATATCTCTTGAGAATGGCGAATGTTAGTTCGCCGAAACGTCGAGCATTCGGTTCATTTCAGAGCCAACCCTCAGCATCAACGCGGAATTTCCGAGAAAACAATACAACACATATTTATATATATATATATATATATATATATATATATATATATATATATATATATATGTGTGTGTGTTGTATTGTTTTCTCGGGGATTCCGCGTTGATGCTGAGGGTTGGCTCTGAAAAGAACCGGATTCTCGACGTTTCGGCGAACTAACATTCGCCATTCTCAAGAGATATATGCGTCCGTGCGGGTCAACCGTTAGACGTAGTCTAACCGACCTTCGCAAGAAGAACGTTAAACTAATCCACTCTTGACAAAGCCAAGAAAAACCACCAAGCAGAAAAATGAATTCATTCATTGCAACAACCCTCAACGGAACCACCGCAGCGATGCAATTCGACCCCGATCCTGGACACCGTGGACGACAACATGATTGAGCAACTGCTAAGCTATATCATGAACCGCAAGAAGAAGAACCAAGCCAACAACGATCAACCCCAGGCCACCGCCACAACCAGAAGAACCACCGCCGAGAGGACAGCCGATGCCGCCCCCCGAAGGACAACCGAAGCAGCCCCCAAGAAACCAATTGAAGCCGCCCACACGAGATCAACGGATGCCGCCCCCAAGAGAGCAACCGAAGCCGCCCCACGGAGAAGAGCTACGCCGATAGACACGGACAGCCCCACTGAAGCCGCCCCCAAGCGCAAACCCGAACAGGAGGACGAGGAAACGTTCAAGTTTCCCAAGAATACGGCCAAACTGGAGAGACAGAGCACGTCAGGATCGCAGGTAAGTATGAACATGTATGCATGCTTAGACACTGAGGACAGTGACGACGAAGACTATATAGAACCAGAAACCGAAAACCCCACCGAAGAAAAGAACAACACCCCAATCATCCTACGGAACAAAGAAAAAAGGACCAGACTCAGCAAAAAACTGGACAGCAAACACATAAAATTCACAAGGGCCACGTCGACAAGAGACGGAATAAGGATCCAACCACAAACAATAACGGATTATCGTGAAATGTACAGCCTAATGAAAGAAGAAAACTACGAGTTGCACACTCACCAACTGAGCTCCGAGAAGAACCTCAAAGTGGTGATCAAGGGAATACCCACCGAAGTCGGGGAAGAAGAAATACTCAACGACCTAGCCGAAAAAGGTTACCCTGCAACCAAGGTGACAAGAATGAAGGGAAGGAACGCGACCCCTATCCTAATGGTATTAGTGGAAATACCAAAACAGTACAAATCCATCTATCAAATGGAAAGAATACAATACCTCAGCGTAAGAATAGAGCCGCTCAAGCCCAGAGGAGGCACAGTACAATGCCATAGATGTCAGCTGTATGGACACGTACAGGGAAAATGCAACGCGGAATATAGGTGCATGAAATGTGCTGGAAAACATAGCACGCACTTTTGCGAGAAACCAGCAACACTGCCACCCAAATGCGCAAACTGCGGAGGCGAACACGTCTCAATATGGAGGAACTGCCCCGCCAAACCAACAAACAGAACCGCAGAGACGACAAGACAACGACCAACCCCCAGGACAAACCCGAACAGTTACAGACAAGCTACAGCTAGGGAAAACACGACATACCGGGACACGGCACAAGCAGCCACCAGCGAAAACAGACAAAACACCGAAAGGAAAACACCGATGACAAAGACAACAATAGACAAAGTAACGGACGATCTAGCGAAACTGCTAAAGAAATACACCTCTGTACAAACAGACGACGACGAACTGACAAATTACTTAAAAACCATCACAAACATCGTCAAAATCATCAAAAATGACTAGAAAACGGAAAGTAGACGAACTAAAGATTGTTTTCAGGAACGCAAACGGAGTCGAAAGTAAGAAACTAGAACTGGTAGCACACATGACGGCGACATGACATGCGACGCTGCAATCGCCTGAACATACCAAACTACCAAACCTACAGGAAAGACAGGGGCCAACAAGCCGCAGGCGGAGTTGCCATAATAATCAAGAGGAATTTGAAACACCACGAATTGCCCGAAGTTGACACGACGGATAACACAGAAACGATAGGAATCGAAATAATGACCGCAGAAGGTCCACTAACCTTGTATTCACTATACTCGCCACCCAGGAAAGAAATGAGCACTCCAGACTTGGATAAATTATTTAGAAATAACACGGCAACGATAGCCGCAGGAGACTTTAACGCAAAACACACACAGTGGAACTGCAGAAAAACAAATCAAAAAGGAAGAGAACTAAAACGTTACACTTAAAACCGCCTTCTAACGGTTCTAGCCCTAAACGAGCCAACACACTTCACAGGTAATAACAGACACCTGCCGGACATATTGGACATAGCGGTAATGAAAAACGTCACAGCAAACATCGACATAGTCTGTATTGAAGACTTGAGCTCCGATCACAACCCCGTGCACATGAACGTCCAAACGAAAAGTGCGAGAAGAACGTGCGAGAAAACATTAACAAACTGGGAAAAGTTCAAAGAGAACCTAGATATTACCTGCACAGAAATTACAGACCCATTAAACCTAGAAGAGGCGGCGCAAACATTCGAGAACGAAATAAAGGAGGCGCTTCATACCGCCACAAGAAAACTAACCTTCAACAAAACAACTACACACCCACAGGAATTAATGAACCTAATACGCGCAAAACGGAAAGCAAACAAGACGTACCAACGTACATTAGCACCGACAGACAAAACGGTTCTGAACAGACTGACAAAACAAGTAAAACTGGCGCTACAAGAACAACACAACGCAGACTGGGAAAACAAACTAGAACAAATAAACGAACCGTGGCCGAACACCAAAGACGAGCCGTGGTACTTAGCCAAGACTCTAAAACAACAGAACCGCAACACAATACCACCTATCAAAAAGAAATACGGCAGCACAGCAACCTCTGACATTGACAAGACAGAGACTTTCGCAAACGCCCTCGAAGAACAATTCACACCAAATATCCCAAACGCAATCCACAACTCTCAAGGAATCTACGAAACGGTAAGGTGGATTCTAAACAGCGAAGAAAACTGCGACATAAGAGAATCAACGCCAGAGGAAATAGCCGAGATAACAAAAAACCTTAAAAACAGGAAAGCACCCGGTTGTGATAATATTAACAATGTGACTATCAAGAACCTAACGCCGCCCGCCGTAAACAGAATGAATCAAATCGTAAACGCATCGCTCAAACTCAGAACGTTTCCGACCCAATGGAAACACGCCACAGCAATAATGATTTCCAAACCCAACAAACCCAGGAACAAAACAGCAAGCTACAGGCCAATAAGCCTACTAACAGGAAAAATAACGGAGAAAATAATACACAATCGACTGACAGACATAGTTGACGAGAAACAAATAATCCCGGACGAACAGTACGGATTCAGACAAGAACTTTGCACAACGTACCAGACAACTAGAATAACCGAAGCGATAATAGACGCTTTCAACAGAGGATACGCCATGGGAGCGGTACTCCTGGACGTCTCAAAGGTCTTCGACAAGATGTGGCACGAAGGCTTAATATTTAAAATGAATAAATTCAAAATCCCGATGGGGATGATAAAGCTGCTAGCTTCGTACCTCGGCAACAGAACGCTCCAGGTGAAATTAAATGACACGATGTCGACGACATGTCCAGTGGGAGCGGGTGTCCCCCAAGGATCCATACTGGGGCCCCTGCTCTACAACATTTATACCGCTGATATACCAAGAATGCAAAACACAAAAATTGCACTATACGCAGACGACACTGCTATATTTACCAGAGGAATCCTGGCGAGCACCATCACCGAGAGACTACAAAACCACCTAGATGAGATGAATCGCTGGTGTAACACGTGGAAAATACAACTTAACGCTGAGAAAACTCAAGCCATCATGTTCACAAGAAGAAAATTCAAACACATCCCAACAAAGCGCCTCAAGATTAATAATACAAGTATAAAATGGGAAAATCAGGTAAAATATCTAGGTATTATACTGGATAAAAGACTAACCTTCGCAAGACATATGGATTACATTGTGAAGAAAACCAAACAAATTAATGGCTATCTTTATCCCCTCATCAACAGGAAAAGCAAACTCAACATGGAAAATAAGCTGAAACTGTACAAGACAGTAATACGACCAATATTGACATATTCAGCGACGTGCTGGAAGCAAGCTGACAAACACACAAAATACCGACTACAAATTATACAAAACAAAATACTGAGATAAATCACAGACTCGCGATGGTACATAACCAACGAACAAATACATAAAGACCTCGAAATGGAGACAATCACAGAGCACATAGCAAGACTTACACAAAAAACATTTGACAACATGCGACAACATGACAATATAACAATACAACAAACCGCAAACTACAAAACAAACGTCAAGTGGAAATTCCCAAAACTGCAACAAACCACATTCCGACAATAAATAACACTGCTTTCTACCTACAGAGTACCCAAAGCAACCCCAGAGAAACAAAAAGACCACACCGACAACACAGCAAATGAGACAACACAGAAGAAACAAAGAAGGAAGCCAAAGGACCACAGCAGGACCAGCCGAGGACAAGAGGTCACAGCAGGATCAAACCAACCGAGGACCAGAAGCCACAACAGAAGAAACCAGGAGAAAAAAAAAACTGAAAAGAGCCGTTGTTTTAACGTTTCTCGCTAAAATCGAATCAAAAGACAAACAAAAAAAAATACAAAAAAAAAAGACGGCGGAAGGACGGCCCACAACCGCCACAAAACAAAGGATCCCATGCAACCGTTAGACGCTCAGTAAGCGTCTAACGGTTGATCCGCACGGACGCATATATCTCTTGAGAATGGCGAATGTTAGTTCGCCGAAACGTCGAGAATCCAGTTCTTTTCAGAGCCAACCCTCAGCATCAACGCGGAATCCCCGAGAAAACAATACAACACAGGTATCTATCCGCGAAAACCTCAAATACAACATATATATATATATATATATATATATATATATATATATATATATATATATATATATATATATATATATATGAAAGATTCCCGCTGGAAACAACTCTGTAAAAATATTTGATCACACTCTGTCTAATAACTTTATCTATTCCATTCATATATTTTACATACCTCAATCATTTATAATACTTTTCTTCATTACCGACTCCTTCGTGTTTTTTGTTATATATTTGCAATTATCAGTAAAAAGTAATAATTTTTGTGGTATTCCGTCACTCATTGGATAGGGAATCTCACACTCTACGAGAGTCTTATCTTTGAATCAATTTGAAAATGTATGGAATGGTGTTGGGGTAAAGGTTGTGAATTCAATGCGGACATTTAGATTCATGTCGCGGATGCTTGGAGCGAACATGAAATCAAAAATTATCGCAACAACAATGAATGTATGGGATTTTTTTAAATAGCTGCCACTTTTTTAATAGATACTTACATTTAAATTGTTGGATTTATTTGCAATGGAGCATACAATATGTGCTGGTATATGTGGATTCACGAATTTGTGATATCCATTTTTTACTGCAGCGGATTTAACAAATTACAGAAATTATAGGGATATTTTTTGTTTGTTTCATCAGCTTGTAACTTTCCCGTCAAGATAAGAAATAATCTGTTCTTGTTTGAAACGAAAATGGCATTTGTACCTTCTAATAATTTTCCTGTTTTTTCCATCAACAACTTGTTTTTTCCGTAGATGAGGACTTTTCTGCTTGAGATTGGGTGAGATTAAAGAGTTGGGAAAAATTTTCGCAACATTTTAATCTCACTCAATCTAAACCAGATAAGTCCTCATCTACGGACAGACACCGCCCCTCCCCACCAAAACTATAGGGGTAAATATTCAACCTCATCAATTTGTTAAGTCACGCAGCTGGGCGCAAGCTCAAAAAACCGCAGAAAAGAAAAGAAAACATGATTGTTAAGTCACTGGAAAATGACTGTCAAACGTCTAAACTCGAGTCGTGATATATGTAGAAATTTATATAACTGTGAATAATAAGTTATATAACATTTTTACATATTATAAGTATGGTAAAAACATACTGGATTTTTCAATTCAATGTTTCATGTAATTGTTCAAGAATCAGGCCCCTGCTCTTAATTTTAGATACAAAATATTCAGCAAGAGGAAATATTTTATTGCGATAAAATTCGGTTTAATCGTATTTAGTGCATCAATTATTAAATCTAATGAATTTTCTTTTTCTTAATTTCCACATCAAATACAACTTTCGTTAACTTACAATGGTTAATTCTTAAAAAAAAAACAATTTTAGCACATATAGAATGGGCGGTCGCGCCCGCCTTGTTCATTGTAACGGCGTAACAAAACAAAAGGCCATACAAAAACTATCTGTGTTTATGTTGGAAAGCATTTGAACTCCATTGTGAGAAATTTCACTCTGCTTATACCCTGGTTAACTTCATGTAAGAATCTAGAATTCTTAGTTAAATGATTAATTAACGTTCATATAATAATTTTAGTATTTAAAACCGGTGTGTGTTAATTTAAAATACGGTTTTCGAAATTTATAAAAGTCTTGCCTGATACCGGCTAGTACTGCCTGGTCCCATCTGTTTCTGTCTGATCCCCGGCGGTCCAGACAGGTTTTGTCTGGTCTTCTCTGATCCTGTTTGGTCTTGTCTGGACTTACCTATAATTGCCTAGTCTTTTCCGGTCTTGTCCTGTCTGGTGTGCTCTGATCTCGCCTGATCTCTTCTGTTCGTGCTTGGTTCATATCTGATCCGTATCTGGTCTGGACTGGTCCGTGTCTGGTCTTGACTCGTCGTGTCTGGTCTTGTCTGGAATTGTCTGGTCTTGTCGTATCTTCTCTGGGGTTGCCTTGTTTTGTATGACCTTGTCTGGTCTTGTTTGGTCTTCTCTGATCCTGGCATATTTGTTCTTGCCTGGTCATTTATAAAATTTTAGGGACATGCACAATCCGTTACTTAAAAAAAAGCTAATATTAAATTGGAAAGTTTCACACAATTTGGTATATCGGATGGTCATTTATTTAGTAATTATCGTTTCATAGTAGCAACTGAAGATGCCGAGCTCCTAAATTTATCATTTAAATTACGGTATCATCCCGAGTACACATTACCATGATTTATTGGGCCTTGTTTGCAAGGCCATTTGTACTATTAATATATGGGATTCACGCAGTGTGCTTCTTCCTATTCATCACATGTGTGTAGGGCTGTCAGGCTAGATGCGTCCGTAAGGGCTATCCCACAATGTGGAAGGTTTTACTGCTATAGTTACACACCTGGCATAAAAAGGCGGAGTAGTGCGTTTTTTACATACATAGATTTTCGAATAAATACGCGGTGCAAATCTGGATCAATTTAACTTTATGAAACAGGAAATTATGAAACGGGAATCCTCTCTCCGTGAAGAAACAAACTATTTTTCGGTTAATTCTTCAATATTATACTTTTGTTTTAATAAAAATTTGATAAAAAAAATTATGTTTTAATAATGAGCCAATTGTTAAGAAATTAATTATTTTCGTAATTTTGTTGATCCGAACATTACTGCTATAAAAAATATCGAGTTTATATTTTAAAAATAAAGCTTAAATAAAAATCGTAGATAAACAGTTTTTTATAATCAGAATTAATTTTAAATAAATTATAAACTTGGGAAATTTGGCATGGTATATTTATTTAAATAAAATGCAATTTAAATATTGAAAATTGGAATTGTGTAGTTATAGAAAAGTAAAACAAATAAACTCGTGCTTTAAATTATTCAAATAATTACATACAAACTACTGTTGAATAATTTGATGCATATTTGCCTAGCATTGTTTTGTTTTCTTCCTTTTGTTGTTTTAATTTTGTTTCGTCTGTCGATTTTTAAAATGATCTGATTTCGTTTTGGTTTTAAATTATTTTTTGGTAATTTTTAGTTTAAATATTTAGGGTAATAAAAAGTCTCTCACTCGTGCTTCCAAATGAATAAATAAATCATGTAATATATGGTTTCCCAACTCCTAATTGCCACGCTAAAAGTAGTAAAAAATAGTCCTTGGAAAAGCGAATATTTATTGCCCACGAGGGCAAGCAATTCAGGGCGGGGGTGTAAGCAGCTGTTTTAGATAAACACATGAATTAAACAAATTAATCTTATTGTTAGAACGACTCTGCATATACACTTAAAGGTCGGTTAATGGAAACCCTATGCATGAACATGTACTCCGGTAGTGTGCATCAAGATTTATCATGCAAATACTTAGTAAATAGTTATGCTGCATCTCAATTTATTATACAATTTACTTTATAATATAAACTCAGGGTTGTAATATCCAAAATCTATAAATTTGTTATAATTTAAAATTTTTTATTTGTTATATTAATATTTTTATACCACAAAATATTGATTTTCACGATTCGACCAATGCACTGACTACGCATTTTAGAGCATTGAAGATTTTCAAAACTTGTGGCAGTAATTACCAAACTGCAATACCGTACCTCAGCCTAGAATCTAAGCTAGCCTAGCCCAGACTAGGCCATAGATTATACTTCTATTATATATGCTTAGTTCAGAGAGATGACATGCTAAAAAAAATTCGCATGCTTCGAATTAAATAGATACAGTTAATTTTTTAGTCACATCTTAGGTTGTGACTGTGGCAAGTTATCTTCTTAGATTATATCTAAAAAATGAATCGTCCGTTCTGTTAGTTTACACTTTAGTTTTAGTTTTCAAATATGTGTTTTCAATTTGTTTCCTAGTAATATGATAGATCTTGTGATTTGTTTTTCAGTTTTTTTCATGTTTAGACGAAACTGTTTCCCGGAAACCATACTAAACCAAACTATCAATTCTAAAATTATGTTTTCGTATAATATTTTCTTATGTTTTAATGGAAATTATAAAACATTAAACTTTTGCACAGAGTGTACAGTGATATTCATAAATAAGTTTGGTTACATCGGTCAGAGAAAAATGTGTCGGTGACAGTATACAGCCTTGTGGTGCATCAACGTGCATAGTGATGGGCGCTGAAATCCTATCTTCCTTTGAACTTCAAACTTTCAAGTTCTGACTAATTAATTTCATGTTTTTAGGAAGAACTCCAGCCAGAAGAAGATTTTCGCGATTTTTTTGGAAGAAAAGTACTCAATTAAATGTTTCAGGAAATTGAGAACATATCTGGCTATATTTGACCTTTATTACATAATTTTTTCATAGAAAAATATTAACATCCAAGCGACTTATTAAAGGAAGCTTCAAAAGCGCCCTCGGAAGCGCAAAAAAAAAGTTCATCCACTGCCCCCCTCCTTGAAGCCGATTGAGTAGCTGAACCCGAAAAAAAAAAATTGCCGTCAAACTAGAAGGTATTTTATATACCATGAACTAGGATTACCGAAAAATATCAAAATCCGACAAAATGGCGTAGTTTGAAGTTTAGTGGTCGTATTTTTAATGTCAAATCGTCAATTTTCATCCAATCAAAAATATCCTAGTTACCGGTATATTAAATATTACCGGTATAGTTACCGGTATAGTAAATATATTCAAGAGTACTCAGTCCAAATTTCAAGTCAATCGGACAATTTCTCTTTGAGTTACAACAGGGGCAAATTTGAAAAATGCCATTTCGAGAAAAACGCGTTTCAAGTTAAGGACGTTCGGCCTATATTTTTTCAACCTCATGTACTTCCGAATAAGACAAAAAATCTGAAAAAAAATCTCATATATATTAAATATGTCGGAAACATTGCTTTGACATAATAATAATGTTGAAAAGTTATTAACAAATTGTTTTTTTTTTATGTTTTTTAACAAATTTTTGGAAAACCTATTCTTTTTTTGTTTCAAATTAATGGAATGATTTTTCAGAATGCTTTTAAATTTTGCCTTTTTTTCCAATTTCGAAAAATGATCGAAAAAATATTTTTCAAAAATTTAAGAAAAATCCGAAAAAAATCATACGAATTCAGAAAAATTCAGAAGAATTCAGGAATGAAAGATATACTTAGTGAAAAATATAAAAAATACGTTTTCCAAAAATTTATTGGCTCTAAATCCAAAAATTTATCGCCTCCACCTGCCTGATAAATTTTTGGATTTAGAGCCAATAAATTTTTGGAAAACTTATTTTTTATATTTTTCACTAAGTAGATCAGAATTTTATTTCTGCGAGCGGTTGCGCTATAGAAGGCTGCCATTCGGGGAGTATTAGAGATACGGCCTTAAAATTTTCACAGGATATTCTTGAAAGTATGAACTGTTAAATAAGTCCAACAAAAAAAACAATTTTTTTGAAAGTGTCACAGTGGTATAGTCCCTTAAGCTTCACTCTGATTCCATTTATATTCCGTTTTTCTATTAATTTGTTGTGTGAAACGAATTCAAAAGCCTATATTACGTAGCAATATATCCCTTATGTACTATACATTTCAAACAAACCACTTCATCCAGAATTTTGTTATACAAATGTAGAAGTATTGCGGTTGTAGATTTTTTACGTTCAAATTCAAATTATTTTATTAACTATTGAATTGAAATATCTATTAGGTATTACAAATTGAGTATTTAACTAAAAATAATAAATATGCGTTAATTCTGCTGCGAAAAAATTCATCAGGAGCATCAATGTCAATGTATTTCAGGAGGATTTCGCACATTGTTTCTAAATTTCTTAATATAGTTGCTATAGATACAGATTAGATGATAGGTAATTTGTTAAAATAGGTATACCGAATATATTTCCGACCTTTGTAATGCAGGGTAAAATTTGTTTTAGGCATATATAATAGCTTGCTTCTCATATAATAATCATGTATGTCTCGGTTCTTGTGGAACAATTATTCTTTTTTATGGATAACATAGGTTTAATATTAACACGTTATGAAAACATGTAAAAATGTTTTGAAAACGATAGTCGCTGGCGACATCTGGTTGTTTTAGATTCTAGTACCTATTCGAGAAGTATCTTATAAATGGTGTCACCTAAACAAAAATAAATAATTCTCTCCAAGCAAATAATACATATTTGTTGAATTGAATTGAATTTTGTTTTTCAGTGTGTTATAGAAATCTGATTGTTTTCCCGTTTTTTAAAACTAAATGCTAAGTTTAAAAACTCAATGTTTTGGAAATATCTGCAAAAAAATACATTTTATGTTATATTAAAGGTCTACAGAAATGATAATTTTCACAAAATTTTTCCAAAAGGATTGTGTTTTGTCACAAAATTATACCAAAAGTATATTCACGGGATTTTTACATTTCAAATTTTCATCAGATAATAATTAATTTTTGATAAATCACAAAACTTAAATTTCTGCAAAAACTATAATTATAGAAACGAAACAGATGTTTCAATTGAATAAACGTTTGAATCATTTTCTTGAAATAATATTCAGTAATAGCAATTTTTGCTATTATGACACCACAGTTAGTTGTAATTGGAGTTCGTTCTTCTTGTTACAAATTAATCATGAAGTCAAAATTAGTTTTCTTGTATAAAAAAGTAAAATTATGATATATTTTCCAGTTTTATTGTTCTAAATATTTTTCGGTAAGTATTTTCAAAAGAATCATTGGCGTATCATTGCCATCATGAACGCCACTGGGGAAAATAACAATAATTGGATTATATCGAAAATTAGAATGCGTTTATCCTCAATAGTAACAATAACATTTTTTTGTACTTAAAATAAATTTATAAATTTATTCTATTAAATAATTTTATTTAGTTCCAAAAATTTTGTTGGCAATACCAACTTCATCTGAAATTCACTTCATACAGCGTCAACAAAATTCGTTCTTTTGATTGTAGGGTTTCAGCTCGGCACGTCGTGTGCGAGAAGTTCTCAAAATTAGTAAATGAGTTTATATAGTCAAAAACATAAAATTTGTTTTAAGTTTAAAACTCAAATCTTTTATATTGTTGGTAAGTATTAATCTCTAATAAATAACTATTATTATATTTTTATTTCGACATTGTAGTTGCTTTTTACCACGATTATCCTTGTTGCTTTAAGCACAATACTTTAAACACTACCTATTGTTTCTGCAATATTTTTGTTACAAAATATTTGGTTTATTTTAGAGTTTTATTGAGGATTATTTTAGATTCCCGTAAGATAATTGCTTTGATGTACCAGTATACCGTCGAAGTAAAGTAGACATGAAAACAAAATGGACGCTCTTGAAATAAATTCAATCAATCCACGTGTAATCCTTACAGTGCTGCCGCAACAGTGTTTAACAATAGTAATAACAAACCTAGCTCCCCACTAGATTCAACTTATAAAATCTCCAGAAAACCACAAACAAAACCCTACTCTGATAATCGCTAAATTTTCCACTAAACATTTTTTTTAGTTTTTACAAAAGAAAACAATAAGTATATTAGTATACCTTTATTATTACGTAATAAAATATTAACAATCGGTAAATCAACATATAATTAGTAATTCAAGTCGAAGTGAGAAGCATCAGAACCATAGAACAGCAAATTAAATTAATTCTTCTACAATTGGTTAGTTTTTGTCCGCACCATCATCGTCGGTTTCAGATTGATACAATTCTTTGGTACCGATTTGTTTGATAACGTTTATTGAAATTTCATATTCGTTGAAGCATTTTCCTTCCAATCTTAAACCGCAGCGTATTCTTAATATAACAGTTAAAAGATTTAACTTCATTCTATTCCTCTGCTAGTTTTTTAATATATTCGTACTGCTAAATAGTATCTCAATATCAGCATTGGAATGAGGCAGTATTAAGAGAGTAATCGCAATAGTCACTAATTCCTGTTGCTATAAATTCTGCCCTTTTATTGAACTGAGCCATTATCACAATTAGATTTCCTTTGTTGTGATTAAGTGCTTGTTCAACACTTACTCAAGAAATGTTTCATCAATGTCAAATTTTTCGGTAACCTGTTTTTTATTTCTTCAATCAGTTTTACTATAAATTGTGTGCACCGATTCCGCATCATTTTTCGACTTCCCGTGGTAATCCTCTTTCTCTCATTTCAAGTAATGTGCTTTTAAAATCGGAATCCCATATAACATCTTTGATCCAAGAAATCACGGATATTTTGAGTAAAAATATTAACTTTATTGCTAGCTAACATAACTTTGCGGACAAGCTGGTCAACTCACCACACAAATTTGTGGGGTCTGTATCTTTAGACTCTTTGAACATTTTCTTTTGAACATTCTTTTGAATTTTCATTTCTTTTGAACATTTTATTAACTCTGTTTATTTCAAATAATATTGATTATAAACATGAAATATATGCATAATTCATTTCATTCGAATACATAAAGAGTTCAATAAATCTGCCGTGTGATACCTTTTATGCACCTTAGGTGGGGAGAAATGTGTTTTTAGCTCTAGCCATTGCGTATATATTATCACTATAGGACTCTATTGACAACCACCTTGTCTGGCATGCTTGCACTATTTCTAGCGGCTGCTGTTCATTGTTGATAGTTTTGTATAACTCCTTATAAAGAGGTTGTCTGGAACAAGAGCGACTAAACCAATCATATGTTTCTCTAATTTAAAAAAAATCTTTGCAGCAGCTGAAACAGCCAGTTGCAAAGGATGACACAAGCAACGCCTCAAAATCAGGTGTGGTACCTCTTCTTTCAATCTAGTAAAGACTCCGTTATTTACTGCAATCATCTCTGATGCATTATCTGTACCAATGCTCATTAAATTTTCGCAGTCAAAAGTCGCAGTTCGAATCGGTTAAGTGTCTTCTTTATAGCAGAGACAATACCAGCATTATACACATACAGTTCAGCAGGGTCTAGAGATCTACATTTTTTTGGTGTAGTTTACTGTAATAAATTATTATTAAACAATTCGGACTAACCAGTGTTGCCTACACAGTAAAAATATATACTTCTGAAAATTAAAAGAAGTAGATATGTGTAAGTGGTTTCGCGGTTGAGTGATCGCTTTTTCATTAAATGAATTTTCACTAAAAAATCCACCAGCCACTAGATGCAATATTTCGCTAAAAGGGGGATTGAAACCACCAGTTTTAGTGGAAAATACACTAAGATGGAAATTCTGTATCCATACGTACAATTAATTCATTATGTTTTAATCACACTTAACATGTAAAACGAATATATAACTTGTTGTTCCTCCGTTTTATAAATTAGTGTTAAATTTAGTTTAGTTATATAATATTTTAACGTATTAAGTATGGTTAAAACATAGTGAATTTTTCAATTTAGTGTAAATCAATCTATTTTTCGTGTTTGTTATATCAAGTGGTTTTCATGATCTTGCTTCTTTTATTATTCAATTGTCTTGCCATAGAGAGCATCTCTTGGCAAAACTTACCAATATATATATATATATATATATATATATATATATATATATATATATATATATATATAAACATTGATACGTTTTTATTAATATTGGAATAAAAGAACCGATGAGGATGGATGTTGTCAATTTTCTTTTTCTTCAAAATTACAAAGCGGTAAATATTTTAAAATTGTAGAGTAAGTTAACATTTTCACTATCTTATAGGGCCTCCACAAGGGTGGATATCGTGTATTACCACACAAAATTTATACGATCACAGATTTGGGATGGATTCCTCTACTGAATCAGACATATATGACCCAATTATAGATTTAGAAAATTCTGCGAGCAACGGTTCTTTAGATGAATCTTTTACGGCAAACGATGATGTAAACTATGTAACGCAAGTAGCACCACTTACCCGTGCTAACGTTTTACTACACGATGCAATGTATTCCCAAATGGCAGCCAATGAGTCAGTTCGAGTAAGATTAGTTTCATAAAAATTGTGGAATATTTTAAAATACATTTATTTTATAACAAATTCCAAATGTTATATTGCAGCATCGGGTCCGGATACAACCATTCTATTACCAAACAGTTCCAACACCTTGCGTTCATGGATACATGCATACTCACCGGCTGGTACAACATTTGCAGTGCCCAGAAGGAACAAATAACATATGTTTCCAGGCCCCTCAACTTGTACTATCCAACCCAACAAGCTTCGATTATGTCAGACCACTCCAACTTTTTGCACAATACATAATCATGCAATGGCCTACTTCTCGCCAATATTGGTTATATGGGCAACCCTCTGGAATTGCAAGGTTACACAGGCCACTATCTGTGGCATCTTGGCCCTTTCCAAATCCTAGACTAGTTCAGTCAGCAGGAGTATTTAGAAGGACCTGGCTTTATCGGGCAACACCTATGCAAATTTATTCAAGACAAGTATTGAGACCTCCCCAACCAGCAGGTGAATTTATACGGGTCTGCTTTCGTCCGGGATCAACCATGCGAATATATCCTACAGCAGTATCTACACAATCCCAGCGACCCTCAGGGATATCGAGAACGTCTCTTCGGGCTCCATTTCAGCCATCAGGAGTACTTAGACATATCTTGCATCATCCGGGGACAACCACGCAAATATGCCTTACAGAAGAATCGAGACACCGCCAGCCACCCCCGGTGATATTGACGGTGGAAGACGGTCTTTCTCCAATAACATCCATACCATCAAGAAATCCAAGAATTATTGGAGCAAATAATTGGAATAAAAAAATCGAATAATCTGAACAAATAAGGGAAGTTATTAGAAAAAACTTATATTAAATTACAGCATTTTATTTCTGATTTAAAGTATCCATTAGGAAGATCAATAATTCACTTTCATTTAAGATTTTAATGGTTGTTACTATATAAAAGCGAGGCATTGGTGGTAATGGCGGGAAGTTTGTAGCGTTTCTGATGAATACTCTTACCAGGTTTTGTATTTACTGAACTTTTAAAATTGAAAGAGATTTATTGTAATAGGAAAGAAACATTTCGAAATGTATTAATCATTATGATTTGTGTGTTTTTAGGGCGAGATTCTAAATTAGATTTAGCTAAAAATATTTTGAAAATGCTTTACTTTCTGAAATAATTTTATTTTGCATTGCATCAATTTAATATAACAATAAATCTGGGATTATACCTAAACCGCGCGCGCCAGCAGCGTTGGTATTTATGTTACTTGTTACGTTACAGTTTGATTGTACATAAAATATAGCCCATAAAAGAATACAAATTACTGATCACTTCTTGATTTTGTTTACAGGAAATAAAATTATTGTTTTTCTACAATCTACTTGCAAACATTCTTTATTACACTGTTACTTACAAAAGTAAGTTCCAGACGTTGTACTTATAAGAAATGTATCAGTTAATAACATCCAGCTGGTAGAAGTTAAACACGTTTAGTAAAACTGTTTTAGATTTGAACTACCTAATTATACTACCTAAATTACCTAATAGATACCTAAGGCCTAATAAAACTAGCTAATTACAGCAATATTTCATATTTTAAATTTAATGAAATTGCCTAATTTGTATCAAATGTTGTCCAATTAAATAAAAATTAATATTCTATATAAATATTAAAAATCGAACCAAAATAATTAATGAAAATTAAACATTTTATTATCTTTTTTACGTAATCGTGTCCATTAAGGGTGTTTTATTATTAGATGGTATATTGATTCCAGAAGTTAATATCATTTTCGATATACAGAAAAAATGGCGAAAAAAACAAAAAATGGCGAATGTAATAAATAAAGGAAACTGGAGAAGGCCGCAGGAGATTTGAAACTCAAACTCGTAAAGAGACGGAAAAGAAACAACAAGGAAGATTTGATATTTGCTTGACCTGCAGTGGTGATTGTCTGACGTAGTGGAAGAGTATATCAGATGAGCACTCGGAGATTTCAACATCGAAATAAAATCCCGCATTTCTAGGACCGCCGTTTATGTTCGCAAACTTGCATTGCAAAAAGTATTTGATGCAGGCCGAGTATATGGCTTGGAAAGAACTGTTCAATGGCAGTCAAACATAATGATATCCGGAATATTCACAATTAACACAGTGTTCACATAAATGCACAAAGAATAGAATTTTATTTATCAATGTTAATGATAATGGAAACTGTATATCTTATTATACATTTTATTTAAAAAGAAAATATATTAAAAACAATTTCAATCCTTCAATAAAACGTTTTACTAAACACATTTAACATTACTGCGATATTTTTTTTTTCTGAAATTGAATGGTATCGAAAAGTAATTTTTTAATTTGCGCAATTATTGAAATATCAAATTGTAACGCAATGAATTTGATTATTGTTGAATTTATAATTTACGGTCCAATCTAGACGTCATTATAACTATGATTAGGAAATATTTGCTTTTAATGAATGTATGCTTTAAACACCTGCAATGGTCCGCAAACTACCAAAGTTTAATTCGAATGTATTTTTAAAAATAATATTTTATTTCCAAATAATTATTTTATAAATTAGAGGTTCAATTATTTATATACAATTTTTACAAAATATGTGTTTTTATGATATAAATAAATGAACAGATATTTTAAAATAAGTAATGAATGTTTGTTTTTTTAAATGTTCTAAAATATTAATAAACGCATAAACATCAACGGAATTATTTATAAAGTATGTTCTTGAATTTCAAAATTATTTTCATTTTTCTGTTTTAGTGCAAAATAAATTCCGTGTAGATTTTTTGTTGAATCTTAAGTACAACGGCAGTTACATTTGAGTTTGTTATATATTATTTGAGTTTGTTTGATTGCAACTTACCATTTCTGAAAATGGGTTACTTACTACTAACATTCATTTGCCTAACACCTTATCTCCTTATTCTTAGACAGTCTATTCAGTTATAAATATTTTAATTCATCTATATAAACTTGTGTAGTAGTATTTTGTACATAAATGTATGTGAAATTGTTTTAAATTAGATATGAAGATGTCAGAATTCTAAGGGTTGATACAAAGGAGGAAATTTAAGTCTCAATGACTAGTGTATCCGGTTTAAAAATTATTAAAACGAAGATAAGTAGTACATAGTAATTTATATTAAACTAAGTTATGAAAAAATCTATATAAAAATATTTACTGATAGTATATGAAAAAGCGTTTGGTAGGTGCAACTCAATAGCGATGCGGTTGAATGAGCGCTGCAACAACTGTTACAGGTAAGGGCGTTTTGAAGTGAAACATATTTTATTGAAGTATGATTTATGACAACGTATTAGTAAATAGTATGGTTTGATAGATTCTAAAATGGGAGACAATATACTAGCTACTTTGATATGCGTTAATTATAAAGGTTTGCGGCAGTTTTCGCGATTCGAATTTTCAAATACAAATGTTTGCCCGAGAAATTTTTTTTATAAAATATATAAATTTTTTTTTAAACACGTTTTTATTAAAATGCACTAAGTATGAGAAATTATTTTATAAGCGTCCATGAAGTTAAAGTGAATATATTTTAGCGCTCCATGCTTTTATTCTATGTGTGTGTGTGAAAATATTCAACCCCTTTTAACCAGTGTGTGATCAACTGGCTTCGATTTTGTTTCCCACGTATTCTTCGTTTATAAATGATATTTATAAACAATAAACCCACATATACGGTCCTAGACATATTTAATTATGGACTAAATTTAACATGAGATACTGCAAAATATTGCATACCTGAGATGTTTTGTACAGCTCGGAGCTATGTCATCTAGTTCGTCTAGTTCATTCCAATTCTGTTATCCAGTATCCATATCCGGTTCTGTTCAATTCAAAATTTCCCATGACGGAGAAGAGAACGGACAGAGATGAGAACAGACAAGAAAGCCGGCTAATAAAAGCGTAGTACAACAAACTAAAAAAAAACGCGCTTTTGGAAATTCGTCCCTGGATGGAAAAATCACAGTGTCAGAAAAATTTATTTTATTGTCTAGCATGGAACAGAACATAGAATGATCTACACATGCTCATGACGCGCATATTTTTCTACTCTACTTACTTTTTTAACGTTTATGAATTTAAATTATTCCATTCCATTGTGAAACTTCCTATTCAAATTATACAAGTTAGAATGTTCAGAATGTACAGAACGTATTACACAATAAAAAATAATCTAAAGACAAGCTGATTACCGACTCAACCTGAATTATGTGAATTAGACATTTATGCTTTGTTTTATTCTCAAACGTTTATACAGAAAATTGGACTAGAGAGCTGGGCATAAGTCTAAGCAGTCGTTAATCAGGTAGGTCGTAGAGGACTACCTCTACCTACTTATTATGACTATATTTTTACTGCTCAAACATTTGGAGCTATAAAAAGAACCACAATTTATCTTAACATATTTTCACATAACAGTTTTATATGGTAACAGTAAAATGTATTTTACATTTATTAAAAGAAGTCGTTGGCCTATTCATTTGATGGTGGAACCTTGAAAGTTTGATAATTAACCTCAAATAAAACTTATCTATTTATGATTACTTCAAATAGTAAATCTTATTTTTTATTAAAATACTAGATTGATTCTGAAATATAATAAAGTATATGAAATCTATCTACAAATAATGGACAAATAAAAAATAAACTTCAATTTCTAACCTTTTGGCACCAGTGGTCTCATAGCAACGTACTTAAGAAGATTAACATAAGCTCATGTCCGCAAGCAAGCGAACAATGTTTTAACCGCAACATAGGTGTTAGTGATCTCATCTTAGAACCCGGTCTCAATCTTTTAAACGTAACATTGTTGGTAGCTCATCTTCCAAATGAAATAAAAGTACAGGCGAGTTTTTTTAATTAAAATATTTCAATCGTAAACAGCGTTGGCAGAATTCATATTGCTTTCGTTTAAATTATTATTTTATTTATCAAACACATATTATAAATAAATCTATCAATGCTTAATGAAATAAAGGCAGACAATAAATAGTGTGTCGCCGAGAATTAACCATGTTCCACTGTTTGTTCAAAAAAATTATCTATTTAAAAAACCGTCTTGTTTAGCCAGCGGTAGGAAAAATACCCTAAAAAAATAAACAAATCGTCTGAATAATTAACGAGCAGTAATTTAATGCAGACGAGAAACGTAACAGTATAATAAAAAAGGGCTCTGTGTATATACGAAATAACGAAAGCAATTATGGTGAAGCCTAGTAAACAATCGACTTTATTAAAATACGTACGTGTAGTATGTTATTATTTTACGCTTGATACATTACATTTACTTTCAAACCAGACATTAGCTTGATGTGGCTACATGTTGAATAGATTTTGCCATAGATAAACCTCTTGGCAGTTATAGCTCAACACATAATTTACCATAATTTATGATCTCTTTAATTCGAATTAAATGATTGAATCATCATTTAATAGAATTTTAAAAAGAATTTGCAATTAAATGTGTTATGAAAGCGGGAACGACTGGAATGCATAACAATAATCTAATGACTGCGTTCAATGCCATAAGTTGAATGCATTTGAAAAATATTACAAGCATAAACTTTCTCTTTGAGTTATAACAAATGTTAATTGCCTACGCAAGTAATTATGATATATAAATCTATAGAGACCTAATATATTTGAAATATATATATATATATATATATATATATATATATATATATATATATATATATATATATATAAAAATTACTACGCAAACGGTAGAATTCGGGTGATACGATTAAAAGAAAAAACTCAAATTCTTCTTAAGTCGACGTTTCGATTTATTGATTAAATCTTTTTCAAGACCTACAAAATTATTACAGAAAATTACAAAAACAAGTGAAAGATGTTATTGATTACTTACAAAGAAGGTAATGAACAATTAATTAAGACGTGTAACATCATATAACTTGACCAACAATGTGGGTTACATAATCGTTGCTGTAAAACGAGCCATGGTGAATTTTAATTTCGGTGTTTGAAATTTAATATTTAGTTTACAAAATGTCGGACACCAACCCAATCGGCACAGCACGAGGAAACCAACAAAACCTTTTCGTTCTCATAAATTAAAGTTGAAAAAAAACAATTTTTTTCAATTGAGCTGCGAAGGTGCGCATTGGGAAAGATCGTGACATTAGAAGGACACAGGAGTCACAAGCACACAGGAAAAAGAATATTTAACTAATGTTTGAAGACATACAGTTCGAAAAAAAATTTACATACAGTTCGAAAATACAATTTTCTACATATTATAGTAATTTCTATTGCGTCTTTATGAGAAAGTTTCTTATTAACTTAAAAACAAACACATAGAGAAGTGTAGGCACAAAAATAGTATAAGAGTATAGTTATAAAGAGAAAAATATTGAAAAAGAAAATGTTATGTCTGGCTATAATATGATTTATGATTCTTGAAACTTTTGGTTGGTCGAATATCCACAAAAGGTGTGATAAAGATATTTTAACCATAAAAATTAAATGTAGGGAAAATTCGACCGGATGGGATTCGACCGAAAATCCGCTATTTCGGTGACTCATCTAACCTTTTACCGCAAATATTTTATTATAATTCCGGTTAAAATGATATATATATATATATATATATATATATATATATATATATATATATATATATATACATATATATGTATATATATATATATATATATATATATATAAAGAGTGGGGGTAATAACAATCGTTATTAGTTAAAGAGTAAATTTTATAAAAATTACTACGCAAACGGTAGAATTCGGGTGATACGATTAAAAGAAAAAACTCAAATTCTTCTTAAGTCGGCGTTTCGATTTATTGATTAAATCTTTTTCAAGACCTACAAAATTATTACAGAAAATTACAAAAAACAAGTGAAATATGTTATTATGGTATTTTGCAAGATGGGCGAATCAACTCCCAATTTGATTTGATAATATCCAAAAATAACTTTGACGGTATATTAGTGAACAGCGATGAATATATTCATCGCTGTTCACTAATATTCGGCAGCGGAGATTGTTATGAACACTTTAATTAAGGTTTCTTTGGACAAACTTAATTTCGAAATCCCATTTTTGTGGCAATATGTGGATGATATTGTCTGTGCCATCCCGCAAGGGTCCAAAACTGAGGTCCTAAGAGCCTTCAACTCATATAACGAACGTCTTACCTTCACAATTGAATCTGAAAATAATAATACTCTACCCTTTTTAGACACCCTGATTATCAGGACAAATGACAACCGCATTAATTTAGATTGGTACCAGAAACCTACCAGTTCGGGCAGATACCTGAATTATTTTTCCTGCGCTCCTTTTCAGCACAAGCTGAATGTAGTTTTGGGTCTTAAGACGAGGATATTCAAGATTGTACATCCAGATCTTCGTAATGATAGTTTAGAGAGATTGTTTAATATCCTAAAGAAGAATAACTATCCCACAACAGTACTTAGGAAGTTGTTGTTCTCCAATCCTACAAGACAACCTGTCGCTGAGGTGGTCTCAGAGGACGACACGAAAATATTCAAGAGCTTACACTTTGTAGAATCACTGTCCTCCAGAATAAAATCAATTTTCAAGAACAAGAGCCCAGCCATTATAGCGGATAAATGTTATAACACCATCAGCAGATCTTTCAGTCGCCTTAAAGATTCAACCCCCACGTTAATGCAATCAAATGTAATCTATCGCATTCCGTGTGCCGAGTGTGAGCTTGTGTACGTTGGTCAGACCGGCCAAAGATTGTCATCCAGACTGGCCAATCACAGAAGTGATTGCAGACTAAAACCCCACTCTTGCGCCTTAGCAACACATTGCAATGACAAGGACCATAGGGTCAATTACGATGACCTGAAAGTTCTTGCAAGGGAGCCAAGCTTATCTAAGAGACTTTTCTTGGAAATGTGTTTCATTCATAACGCCGGTGCAGCCATGAACTCAAGGAAGGACATGGACGGGTTGAGCAATATGTATGTTTGGCTCATGACTTGGGCGACGTCTAGACACAGTTAACTTGATGGGTGGTTTCTGTTTTGCTATTTATTTTCTATTTGTGCTGCGGTTTCGTGGTCTCCAGTGGTTCTACTGTTATACAATTTCCTTAAATGGGGGTCGTTGAGCTCCTGTTTTTCTAAGAAGATCTAGGGATCGTCCAGATTGCCTGGGTTTCTGGGAAACTGCGACCGCCACTACCGGTTTCAAACAAAAAAAAAATTTTCGAACTGTATGTCTTCAAACATTAGTTAAATATTCTTTTTCCTGTGTGCTTGTGACTCCTGTGTCCTTCTAATGTCACGATCTTTCCCAATGCGCACCTTCGCAGCTCAATTGGAAAAAAAAATTGTTTTTTTCAACTTTAATTTATTTTAAGAGAACGAAAAGGTTTTGTTGGTTTCCTCGTGCTGTGCCGATCGGGTTGGTGTCCGACATTTTGTAAACTAAATATTAAATTTCAAACACCGAAATTAAAATTCACCATGGCTCGTTTTACAGCAACGATTATGTAACCCACATTGTTGGTCAAGTTATATGATGTTACACGTCTTAATTAATTGTTCATTACCTTCTTTGTAAGTAATCAATAACATATTTCACTTGTTTTTTGTAATTTTCTGTAATAATTTTGTAGGTCTTGAAAAAGATTTAATCAATAAATCGAAACGTCGACTTAAGAAGAATTTGAGTTTTTTCTGTTAAGCGTATTACCCAAATTCTACCGTTTGCGTAGTAATTTTTATAAAATTTATATATATATATATATATATATATATATATATATATATATATATATATATACAGATATACACTATAACCTTATTACTCTAACCTCTGTTTCTTAAAGTGGGCAATATCGCTCCTCTGAGGGACAATATAGTGGTTAATAGTGGGTTTTGGTTACCCTGGTCTCAATTGGGGCGTTGATTAGATGTCAGGAAAAGCTAGAAGATTTTGGAAATGTTCAAACATTTATTAAGAATTTATTCAAAATATTTTGAAATTAAATGTTTTGATTTATATAAAAACAATGTTAAATTTTCTGATTGGATTATGAAAATATTGACATAAAGGTAAGATAAACATCTTTGTTTATTATGTCAATAAGATAGTGCTTATTTTTAATCAGAGGTCAACAAATCTAAACAACTAGACTAACAAGGAAGAATTTGTAATTAATCCTTGTTGCAACAAACTAAAATAAATTGATCTATAATATTTTATAAATTAGAAAAAAAAAACGCTTATTGGTACAAAAACTATATAAATCATAATAAAGTTTATATTAGTTTTATGTAGTTTTCTCATAAAAAATAAACAATCGCTTAGTTTTTGTTTTATTTTCTTAAAAATATGTATCAAATCTCTTTTTTGTGATAATAGGTTTTTTGTGTTGACGCTGTCGGCATTGTGGCCCATTTAACTGTTTTATGATTAATGAAAGATTATGTAATGGCGGTTAGAAAACACAAGAGACGGGACAAATCAAAGAAACTCCGTTCTAAGTAAACTTTTTCTCATTGTTCGCGAAAATCCGATAATTTTTTGAATGAAAATAATTTAACAAAAAAAGCATGCGACATTATTTGAAACTCGACACGAAAAATATATACAAGATGATCAATTATCTGCGTTAAAGTCATTTATTTTAGAAGCAATTATATTAGAAACAAACAAATATCGATTATAGCACAAATTGATAAAGACAGTTTTTTTATCAATTTGTACTTTAATCATAAAACGAAAATATTTATAATTTCTTTTCCAAAAACGGAACGAGATTCATTTTGAAACAATAACTAATGGAATATATAATCTGCTGGTGTTTTGAGATATTATTTTTATTTATAGAGATATGATTTATTATATTGGGTCATTTTGGTTATATTGGGTATCGCCAAAATTTATCCATACATCATTAGTTAATAACTTTCCGAAAATTATTTGTTTGATATTTAACAGTGGAAAATAATAGTTGAAACTAGATATCAGGTAGAAAAACTAAATTTTGAAAAACGAAATTTATAATACAAATATAAGAGAAATTGGTGATAGAATCTGACGATATTTTTCCATTCAATTTTACTTATTATATTGGGTGATACCTTCGAAGAAAACTGCTCATTCTGTCTATAGAAGAAAAATTATAGTCAAATTATATTCAAGAAAACCTGTCAATTGAAGCGCTGCCGGTGGAAATGTTAGGAGCATATGCATTGCAAATAACCTCCAAAATGGAACTTACTAGCCCGAACATTACCAAATCGTCACCGGCGGCGTGCCACCACCATGGCATCTCGCCTTTGCGACATTAATGTAAAATGTATTTTCGAGAAAAACGATAAAGCTTAAGAATTGCGACTGTTTAGGAGTGATTCATTTTACTCAAAAACATGAAAAAATGTAATCTCATTATGGATCACTTGGTCCTGATTTATAATAGCGATGCACAATTTGCCCTTGATTTCAGGATGGTAATAAGATCCTTAGCATTCGTGATAATTCAAGATCTTGATGGGGTATTACTCATTTTAAATTATAAACTTTGGCGAATAGCGGATCCATTGTTAAACTGGTTTGGTCACAATTATATAGGACGCATATACAGGGTCTTTCATAAATGTCCGGCAGAAATTCAAGGGCGTGTTCTAGAGCCCAATATAAGAAATGTGTCCGAAAAGATGTTCATAAAGATGTGTCGGAAAACGCTTTCTAACGGAGGTAACAGCCCTTAAAAGGAGGCGGCCTCACACAAAATTTCTGCTAATATCGCAGACGCAACTAACGGTAATTGATTCAAATTTTGTGCATACTAGTTACTGGTGCCGTTTTGTACTTCTTTTCGTCTTGATAGCTAACCAGTGGCGGTACATACAGGGAACGACCATTGAATTTTTGCAAATATTTTTTCAATCTGCACATTTAGCAAATGCTTGACTTGATGGAATTGTTCGCAATCAAAAACTACACTGCAAAGGTACTTTTTGTTTCTGTCGCACAAGATAACAGTTTTCGGTTAAAAAAATCCATTCAAAGAAAACAAAACAAATCTATATTTCCGTTTTGAATTAGAGTATAAACGGAATAGTTACTTCACAATAGTTGTTCAAAATGCTGTCCCTCAACCCCCACACAAGCTTCAGCACGTCGCAGTAATGATATTCGAACACGTTAAAAATTTCCTGCGGTGGCCTGAATGGTTGCAAATCCATTTGTCACACGACACTGCAGTCCACCACTTCCGTTTCATAGACTAAGTTTTTTATTTTACATAATGACATTACGTTAAGTTTTTTAAAATTTAAAACCGAGTCGGTAGTCGCAGCTTTAAGAGCTCTTGCTCCAATTTTTGGTCGCAATAATTCTCCAGACAAGCTGTGCGTGCGATGTTGAATAAATTTGAATCAACACATTCACTATTGAATGTTCCTGTGCCAGTGAGACAACGCACCTGTCTTAGTACTGAAGATATTGAAGTCGTAAGAGCTTCAGTGCAAAATGAACCAAACAAGTCGTTTACAAGATCAAATTTCCCAAGAACTGAGACCTCTGGACCATTTAAAGCGCCGAAACATATTCGATTTTGTTCTGCAAAAGTTTGGAAAAAATCCTGAATTTCATCGAAAAATTGTCTTTGTCATTGGCGATGAAGCTCATTTTTGGCTGAATGATTTTGTCAATAAGCAGAATATGCGTTATTGGACAGCAACAAACCCACATGTGCTTCATGAGACTACATTGCATCCACAAGAAGTGAGCGTGTGGAGTAGGTTTCATACCGGAGGTGTGATAGGGCCATATTTTCTGGTCGATAATAATCGCCTTGCTATGGTCAATGGAGTTCACTATCGTGTCGTTTTGAATTAATATATTTTGATATTAATAATAAATATATTTTGATTTCTATACTAAAATTTCAATAAAATACTACTCTGCGCAATCCACTGGAATCTGTTTCGTTTTCTGTAACAAAAGAAAATGCTAGTAAACAGTGGAGATTTTAATAAGAGTTGTAATTGTAACGTATGCGAATGTTATTTTTCATGTAGTTTGTTTTATTAGTTATAGTGCGCTGGCTATTCAGTGGCAGATGTTCCATTTGTGGCATTGGCTTGGAAAAATAAAAGAACCCTATTGGTTTCAATTTAGTTAATAAAATGTTGGAAATGTCAACCAGATTCGAGTATATGGATTCAATCTCAAGCGGGTAATTCCTTACAAATCATTAGCAATGTCGGCAAACTTATTGCTGTATATGGACGTTCAAACTCGTAGTGTCACGGTTCTATGAAAGGTTTGGGGGCTGTTGGAGACAAATACCCACGATTGCCCTCGCGGTGAGCTATAAAATAGAGCAGTAATCCAATTAGATTTATACCTACACATTTCGAATTGTACGAACTCCTGCTCTTTTCAAATAAAAATCTTTCTTTTCCGATTATATATGGCGCATAGAACTTTCAAGTAGAATCATATTACCTATATAGTAGAGACATAGTAATACATATCCTTTTTTATTTAAAATGTTTTTTTTTCTCTTGAAGTGTTCTCTTCGCATTCTTTTCTGATTATACTTGCGGCATTTTCTCAAGGAAATCGATACTGTCAGTCGATTGAAGTGTCCTTAGAATTGAACAATAAGAAATATCTAATTAAATTTTTTGCGGTTATGTTTTGTTTGTTAAAATTGGGTGTGTTCGAAGGGGGGTTATATAGGCTCCGGATTATTCGGCTAGTTACCATAATCAAAGTTTATTATTTTATACGCCAATGAACAAAGTGTCTCAAGTCTCATGACTATTAACTTCATTTTACGATTAAACTTTGCGCCAACTTTACAAAATTTCATAAATTTATAGACTAGATGGTACAAAATCCATAGATTTACGATTTTCACATAATTTTTTCTAACATATAATTCCAAATGTTATATACATTTCGGTTTTATTAATTACTGAAACTATTACTTACTCACTATGACTTACATAAATATCAACTAACACAAAATAATACTATCAACTAACAGAAAGAAATCTTTTTTTTGTAAATATGTATTTTTAAAGTAAATTTTATTCATCCAATTCAAAAGACTTGAACAATATTATATTGATTTTTGAATGAAAATAATAGTCAAAATGTCACTAAATAACACCTGATATTGTCCTTGAAATATTTGGAACGAAATTCTACTGAGAAAATGGCATGCAGCTAAGACATGCAGCTCGATTTTTTTTCGAAAAAGTTTCTAATTTTGATGCAGTTCCGTTCATTCCAATGATCAGTTCATTCCAATAGATAATAAACAAAGTGCTGTAGGAAATAAAGAATAATCGCAGTATCCGAGATCAACTGCAAACTTAAACTATGCCGTGCTGTTTCCTCATATTAATTTCCCATAAACCATATTCGAAACTTACTTAACTCTAAAATCTACAGTGCGTTTTTCAAATCCGCCAGGCCAGCATCAACATCCAATTAAATTATGCTCCACTTACTCTTTTACTATACTGATAATCATAATAAGAATTATAATTTAATATCTCCAAAACACCAGCAGTTATTTACAAAGATGGAATATAACTTATGCAAATTTACGACACGCATCACCATCGGTCGATTCAAAGCATGACGTCACAGGGCATTTTATAAGATTTATTGGCGTCATACTATACTAGACGTGTTTGACAAAAAAATTGTTTTTATTTATATTTCTGTAGTGTTTTCCATTACCCAAGGCTGATTTGGTATATTGTGACATTAGAAATTATCAAGAACAATGACTGAAAGTGGTTTCGTCAAAGCTTTCTCTTTTATAATGTCTTGCTCGATGTCGTTCCTTCGTTCTGCCTGGTCGAATCTAATCCGATCTTATATTATTAAGTTATCTTTAATATTTTCTCGTCTTGTTTAATCCTCTTTAACCTTGTCTAGTCTTGTTTAGCTTTTTCCAATCTTGCCTAATCTTGCCGATACCTGGTTAATCTTGGAAAAACAAAACTGATCATCTTTAGCATTGTATTTTTTATTTACCTATCTACTTTACCCAGTTTTTTTTTTTTACCTAAAGATTAAATGCAATAAAATAAGCTGGTATACATTCTACCATTTCCATTAACTGCTTGCTCTTTCCATTTTTACCCGTCTCCGCAATTCCAAGCAAGTCCCTTTCCCCTTTCAATCAAATTATATCATATTATGGTATAAATAAATTCAATCATGTCCAGTTTAGTTTAATAATAGTAAAACAACTAACAATAAGTGATTTTCATTTTTAAAGGCATGAGTAAAAGCTGTCGATCAACAGGCATCAGTCAAGTTTGTCGATGAATAGACATACGCATGTTGGCTAATATGGCAAAATTAAACTTTAATCTTCTAGGAAAGGAATGGTTTTGTTTAGTCTTCTTTAACTTTATCTAGTCTTGTTTAACCGTATCTATTCTTTCTTAGTCTTGTCCAATACTGACTAACCTTGGATGAACATGTTTAAATATATCACTTTTACCTAACATTATTACCGGTATCTACCATTTTTAACCTTGTACAGATTTATCCAAATTTGACCAGTCTTGTCAAATATTAGTAAAACAACTAATTGTAAGTGATTTTCATTTCCAAAACATCATTAAAGTCTATTGGTTAATGGACATCAATAAAGTTGCTTAATATGACTAAATTTAGCTTTACCACCTATGAAATTGAGAAACAATCTTTCTTCATGTTGGCATTTCTGTACTAGATATCCTGTACAATATCTATAAAATGTTTTGTTTAAATATCGAAATAGCGATTAAAACCTTACTGTACCGAAAAACCTTAACTAACAACTGTCTATGCATACAGAATAACAATACTGAACGTGCTCTGTCATCCAAAGCGCCCGAAAAATGAGGGTGACAAACAGGTCAAATTTAATCGGTATTTTATATATTATTATAATTTGAAATTAATCTGACACAAAACAGTTTCAGCAGTATTTATGTTATAATGAGTTGATGTTATAATGAGGTAAAAATTGAATTAAACAAATAAAAAAAAATGATGCATATTTTCTATTTCCTTAAAATATATATTAGAATTCTTTTTATTACTCTGAATGCAATTTTTAACAAAAGGAATAGTTTTAAACTATCTATAGTTGTATATACTTGAAAAAAAATACAATGTTAGTGTAAGTTTTTAACGGTTTTTTTTTAACATTTTCGCAACAAAATGCAAAATTTTCGTTTAAAATCGAATGTTTTTTTCTCAAATCTTGGTTCTTAATTAAATTTATATTTTTTAGATTTCATCAATAACCGCTGAGAAAAAAGGGTTAAAGATTATTTTTTTCTGTAAGTTTTAAGTTTCAATTTTTGATATACTTAATATGTTTTGTAACCATATCTTGGTATGTTATAATTTTCCCTAACTTCTACTATTTCTTTTATTGTCGCCTTAAAATAGTCGATACCAATGGATTTTAAATAAATAATTTGATGAAAAATAAATTGAAAAGTGGGTTACTAAATATTGATTGATTTAAATTAAAAACAATTTAATTTATCTAAAATCTCATTTTACTTCTCCACTGTAATCAATCTAATTGTTAAATATTTATTAAACACCCGTCTTTTATCATCAGTTGGAAACACTTATAGAATAACGTTATACCATTAAAACATTTTCCTCAATTTAAATATTCTGTTTGCATAACGGATATTTCAATTGTTTTTTTATGAACACAACTTAAATCGATGACCGATGCATTATTAAAATGGAGCAACGATAAATATTGAAAATTCTGATTTATTCGTAATTCCTTAATATTCCTATTTTTACATAATATTAATTAATAATTATATCTATAATAAAAAATGGTAATTATATCTATAATAAAAAATTATTATATTTTTATTAAAAATCAAGGATGGGTTGTTTGAAACCGGAAGTCTAAACCGGAAACGGAAGTCTAAACCAAACCTCATACCCAGGGTGGGGTTCCATAGACCTCACAAGTAGGACTACATAGACCTCACACCCAGCGTGGAGTTGCAAAGACCTCGCACGTGGGATTGCATAGACCTCACACTCATCTCAGCCAAAAACCGGAAGTGGGAAACGGAAGTCGAAACAGGAAACGGGAGTCGAAACCGGAAGTCGAAACCGGAAGTGTCAAGGTCAATGGAGGTGGAGGGCCTAGAAGGAACTTCGACGTAATCTAGGTTAACCTATATTTAATCTAGATTAGATTATGGTTATGTTATATTCGAGCCAGATAAATCCAAACTTAGAGACCGAGACTTCTTGAGTCAAAATAAGAAAAATTAATTCAATTTGAATATACATCAGAAAATTTGTTTTCACTACGTCTATGTATTTTGTTTAGTGATGCTAGTTGTTGCCAAAGTAATAACAAACAGAAATCGTAATAATGAAACTCCATTTTATTTACATTTGACTTTTACGCACGATTATAATAATGACATCTTTCACATACAATAATGTATTTATTAATGTGTTTAATTTGGTGTGTGAATAGATGAATATACTTAACATGACAGCTTTTGAATTAAAATCAAACCAAATTAATAAAAAAAAACGATAAACCGTGGTTCCGATTTCAATTGCTTGGAAAGAGTTTCTTTTTAATTTGTACTCATTTTTCCACTATTTAGCAGGCTTATATTTCTATTACAATCACTTTTACAATTTTACTCTTCAATAAGATCGTAGAATCCCAATTTGAGTTTTAATAATTGGACAAGTAGAAAATTTTATTCATATAATGTGAAAACAGTTTAATTAAATTTCAATTAAGGTGACTAAACTAACACATTTAACATTTAATAATATTATCAAATTAATTAAAACAAATTTACTTAATTTAATTAAATCTGCTTTGGTTCAGAATTTATCATTTCTCGAGAAAATAAATACCAAAACTAAGAACATGTAATTAAAGTAAGTCAATTATTTTAACAAATTTGATAGGAATATTGAGCATTATGTGTTAACTAATATCGGTTTAACGAATTAAAAATAAATCACTATTTCGAATATGATCTAATTTACCTAACTTTTAAGCAAACAAATTATTTATATTCAGAAAGGCTTTAATAAAATATTATTGTATTACAAAAAGTTCCTTACTTATTACAAAAACACACATTAATGAAATATGAAATAAGATTGAATAAGATGAAATAAGATATTCTTAATTATTAAGAATATTTCTTGCAGAAGAAAAAACGTATTACAAATCTTTTTTATATGAACAAATTTTAATGTGGAAAAACATTCAACATAAATTATAGTAAAAATATTTTTATTAATTAAAATAAATTGTAGATAGTGTATTATTATTATTATTACATTTTTTTTTTTAATAAAATTCTGGTCGGGACTGCTGTGAGCTCCGACTCTCGCAGCAGCCGCGCCAGTGTCCAAAAGTTAGTTCTACAACTGCTCCTCCCCACCGGTCGGTGAACAGCTGTAGGTTCCAGAATCGTGTGCCCTCAGCAGACAAAGAGACCCCAACACGACAGCTTTCTGCATCCGACCTGCCAAAACTCCAGCGGAGTTTTTGCATGCCGGAACTCCGAAAGCAGCGATGAATGGCTTCCCCCCAGAACACCGATGATTAGGACGACCAGCATGACATCATTGCCAGGGTAAATCGTGCGGAGCTCGAAAAGGAGGTCTTGGTATTTGGTCCGTATTTCCTCCTCTTTCAGGACTATGTTCTGTTCCGCTGGAGCGGAAAACTCGATGACGAACGTAGTCCTGGTCTGTTTACCGAGCAGGATAATGTCAGGCTTGTTGGCGCGAATGAGCCTGACCGTCGGGAACGGATAGTTCCAAAAAATTTGGCATTTATCGTTCCCGACAACGGACTCAATTTCTCTCGGCAAGTAAGGCGGCACAGGCTCCTGGTCCATCTCATACGAGTGCCTAAGATGGTAATAGACCACTCGCAGTGTCGCGTTATGTCGATAGATGTACGCCGAGACAGCTTTTGTCGGGCAAGCCGACAACAAGTGCATCAGTGTCTTCGGCGCCTTGCGACATGCCCTGCAAGTGGTATCAGGGACATGTACACCCATCACGCGGCGACGATAGACCAAGTTGTTGATAACGCCATCTTAACAGGCCGTAATGAATCCCTCGGTCTCCGCTGTGAGCCCGGCTGACCTCAGATAACCGAAGGTCAGCCTTGTCGACAGACCTCTTGCGTCTATGTGCCTATACAAGACACCGTGCATCGGTCTGTCGACATACCGCCCGAACAACATGTCCTGTTCGGCGGTCCTAGTTTGGGCTCTTAGACGATTCGTCTGCAACTCGGTAATCAACTCGGGGTTGCCACCTCGTCCGATTCCTCCTCTAATTTCGAATTTGTGACCAAGTTCTTCAGCGGCCCTGCTTGCCGCCTTGAAAATAAACGCCCCCGCTCCCATATGTTCGTGATCTCTCACGAGAGATAGGACCGGTTTTTTACCGCTTTATAGGTTCCGGATAATTTTGAAGACCAAATCTTCCAAGCAAGGTGTCTGTCTTTTCCGCAGAGAGCCTCTTTCACCATGGGGGGCATGACTATAGTGCTGCCCAATCCCCAGGTATCTATAGGTCTCTCCAGCATCTAGATGTTTCAAGATGCTTCCATCGGTGAGCTGCATATCGTGTGGGAGCTCCGGTGATCGTCCTCTCCTAAGGTACATCACTGTGCACTTATCCAACCGTAGCTCCATGCCAACGTCCCGTGTGTACTCCTGGATCACTGCGAGAGCCAGGCGGAGGTCTCTCTCCCCGAAGGCGTAGATCTTGAGATCATCCATGTAAAACAAGTGAGTGATCTCATGCCTCCGGTGGCTCGGTGGTCCACATGCATAGCCACGGGCACGTCTCAAAGCAATTGAAAACGGCAGCAGTGAGATGCAAAACAAGAGGGGGCTCAAGGAATCTTCTTAAAACACACCCCTCCTGAACGTTACCAACTCCGTTGTGACCCGCTTTGTACCGGATGTTATGGTAAAGCGGGTCTTCCAGAGTGGCAACAGGTGTTCAATGCATCTCACTAATGGAGCTGGTACCGCAAGGCATCCGAGCAAGTGTAACAAAAGCTCATGTGATGTTGTGTCAAATGCCTTGCGATAATCAATCCAGGCCATGGAGAGATTTCGTTTGTAATGCCGGGAGTCATGAGTGACCGCATGATCTATCACCAGGTTCTCTCGGCATCCTTCCACGTCGGACTTTGCCCCACGCTGCTCGCTTACCTAATGCAACATTGGACCGACCACCCTCAACAGCCTAACATATAAGACACGTGCGAATATCTTGTAGCAGGTGTTGAGACAAGTAATCGGCCGGTAGTTGCGCGAGTTTTGGGTTCGCAACACTCGAATAAGTTTTTAAAAAAGATTCAAAAATTTTTTCAGGAACAACTCACTTAATACTAACAAAATAAATGAAAATTAAAATATATTAATTTTGACCTATTTAGTGATTATAATTATAATAATGTATAACGAATGTCTTTCCTCTTCGCATATCTTTACATATGAAAGATAAGCTGAATTGTTAGTTTCGGCACTTTTGCAGGTGCAGACTTGGTGTTGTCCTTGGGCAGCTTCCATAAGTCCTCCGTGGATAAGTTCGAGCATCTAGCGTAGCAGGTGCGAGATTAGACGATGATGTACATGGTCTTGGAATTTTCTTTCTTGATGACTTGAGTTGTTTTCCAGAATTTATATAACAGATAAGAAGTTATTGCGACACATATTATATAGAGTATTAATGTCCACACTCTTGGTTTATCTGAAAACAATGGTTGATTCATAATTTTATCAAGTTCTTTATTTTGCAAGTCTAGAATATGTTGGAAGTTATTAATTTCGTTGAAATTTATAGATTCGAGTTCTATGGGTTTTATTTGCAATTGGTTATTTATTTTAAGTTGATTTTCAAAGTTTAATTTAGGAATTTCGATAACTCGATAATTTGATTTTGAATTTTGATAAAATTTGACTTTTATACTTCCAATATTAATTTCATAATATGGGTTCAGTTCTAACATGTATGTTCCGTTAATTGGTTAAATTGGTTAATTGGTTCCGTTAAACTATCTTTAATTTTTCCGCACTGTTGCACTGCCACTATTTCTTTAGGGATGATTAATAACCATTTGTTGTTTTCGATTTTCTGTACTTTGGGGTCTTGGATATTTATGGAAATATGGTGACAACTTGAAATGTTTTTAGCGAACTTCAGCATTTGTATTTCACAAGGAGCTTCTTTGGTTATCTCTTGATGGTCCATTTCTTAACATATAACTTCTTCGGGGTTTATTTCGTTACATTTTTCATTGTATTGCCTGTAGTAATGTTCATTTAATGATAGGTATTTTGTTTGTGGAAAAATGGTTTTGTATTTTCCATTTGTTGGTAGGCAATGGATATAGACGGTAAAGGTTATAACTATGTCGTTCAACAATTGGAATTTGGATTATGAATACTATTTTCTCTTTCTCTAATAAAACTTGATTTTCATTACTTTTTCGAATAATAATATATTTTCTAATTTGGGATCAAATGGCAATTTGTTTTCTTTCAATTGATCGTTTCAGTTTCAGTTCTTGTAATAATTCTAAAGGGTTAATTAATGAGTTGTGAAACACATTACATTTTGAAAAAGAAATTGATGTTTCCAATTTCTCAAATATTTCTTGAATTAGTTGCAGTGATGTTGTAATTTGGAAGAGAACTGTCTGTAATAACATAAATTCGTACATTTCTGTATAACTTGAATGTTTTGTTTTTAGTTCTTGTTCTATTTGCGTAATACGGGATTCCTATATTATTTGATTGTGTGCCAATTTTTGAGTTTCATTATTAAATTTATTAGTAGCTAATTGCAGGAGTGTGATTTGTTCTTTAATAATCGTTTTAAATTTTCCTTGGTTATTTAAGATGATAGAGATAGCTTTATCATATTTTTCAGCATCAGTTTGGTCAAGGTTGCCAGTTAATATTTTAATCATTGAGCCTAATCCATTAATTATACCTCTTTTAGTTCTTTTATTTATTGAAGGGTTTGCTTGTCTAATTTGATTGGTTATTGTATTTTCTATATTAGCAATAACATTGTATGAGTTATGGTATTTTTCTTTATACATTGTTAAATTTTTGACTGTAGTTCTAAACTTTCGAATTTGTCTTTGCAAAGCGTAAAATTCATTGGTTATACTTGTCAAGTTAAGGATCTGTATAAATGACCAATAGTCGATAATGTTTTGTATAGTTCCTAATTTTAGTGGTAATAGTCCAGGGTTATCATTTAGGTGGTAAAGTTGGGGTAGTATTATTTCTGTTGCGAAGCATGAACAGGATCTGTAATAGAGGGAGTTTTTAATTCTTTCATATGGATAATTTATATCTTATTATTTGATTTATTTTTTATTTTAGCTTTATTGTTTTCTAGTATTTCAGTCAGTATGTATTCATTTTATAAATAGTTTGTCCGGTTTTAAATTGGTATTCTTCTGGTCCTTTAAGATTACGTTTGTCTAGTACTTTTTCTTTATTAGTTTCGAGTCGTTCGTTAACTTTTTTATAAACATGATTGATTTTTTCTTTGTGATTCATTATATAGTCAGGGTAGAATGAAGAGTCAACTAAACAGGAAGGGTCACCTGTATTTGTATGTCCGAGAGTTAATTCTAATGGCGTAAATTTTGTAGAAGAATGTATCGAGTTGTTGTATGCAATTATAGCATATTTCATTAGTATTACAACATTATTTGTCTTAATATTAATATAATAGATAATAATGATAATAATGATAATAATGATAATAATGATAATAATGATAATAATGATAATAATGATAATAATGATAATAATGATAATAATGATAATAATGATAATAATGATAATAATGATAATAATGATAATAATGATAATAATGATAATAATGATAATAATGATAATAATGATAATAATGGTAATAATTATAATAATAATAATAATGATAATAATGATAATAATGATAAAAATGATAATAATAATAATAATGATAATAATGATAATAATGATAATAATAATAATAACGATAATAATGATAATAATGATAATAATGATAATAATGATAATAATGATAATAATGATAATAATGATAATAATGATAATAATG